>JAXRKP010002612.1:5000-7500 GCA_037039925.1 Doris montereyensis | reverse complement strand
CAAAAGCAACGGGTCAGTCAAGTCAGTGTTAGCGTAGTAGTAGTACATTGAGTGAGACGAACTGAAATGATCCGTGAACTAGAATCTACACCCACGTCACTTCAACTTCAAGTCTTGAGTTGTGCTAATTTCATTTTCACCCAAAGATTTGAGTGGATTGAAAGCGTAAGTCTGTGGAATGTTTTCCTTTTTCTGTGTGTGTATGTTTGTGTGTATGTTTTTGTGTGTATGTGTGTCCGTGTGTGTTTTTCATCACATGTGCTTACTTAAAAATAAAAATGGATTTCTTTCTTTACCAGTAGTTCTATTCTACCTTTCGGTGTACGGGTTCAGTTTTCCGAGATGATCTTTCTCCAGGATGCCCTGTCCTTGCATTTTCTGTTTCCTTCCAAAAAAGTTAATTTCTATATGTCAATGCCTCTTTTATATCTTCTTCCCACTTTCTCCGAGGTCTGCCTTTTGATCTTTTATCTTGGGCTTTGGCACTGTATACTAATTTAGCTATTCTATTGTCATTCATTCTGTTTACATGCCCAAACCATCTCAATTGATATGTTTCTATCTTAGTTTTTATGCCATCTGCTTTGGTTTGATCTCTTATTGTTGTGTTTCTGATTTTGTTTCTTTTAGTTTTCCTTACTACTCTTCTTAGATATTTCATTTAAGCTGCCTGTACTCTACTGCATTCTCTGCTGTCTAAGGTCCAGGTGTCGCTGCCATAGAGGAGAGTAGGACAATAAACTGTATTGTATACAGCAATTTTGGTTTTGTTGACAATTTTTGCTTACCTACAAATGCCTTTCCTAGATGGTTGTATATTGCAATTGCCTTTTTGATTCTCTCGCGGATTTCTTCTCTTAGCTTTCCCCCTGAGTTAATCATTACTCCTAGGTAATTGTAGTTTTGAACTTGTTCTAAATTCTTCCTGCCCAATTTTAAATTTTTGTGTTTTAGCTTCTCTAGTTACTAGCATTGTTTTGATTTTCTTTGCATTTACTCTCCTTCCTCTGTTCTTTAGTTCATTGTTCATAATGTCGATATTCGACTGAAGGTCACTTTTCTGATTTTCCAAACAGAACTAAATCATTAGCAAATGAAAGCATTGATACATTTACTGACTTGAGCTTCCACATACCTACATTCATTTTCTTCCTTTTTGAGGATGCCTTTGCGACTGAATCCATAAATGTGATAAACAAAAGAGGACTTTGGATACAACACTGTCTTACTCCTATATCTACATCAAATTCTGCAGATATGTTTCCAGCTACTCTCACTCACATGTTGGTTTATTGTAAAAACTTTTATTGGCTTCTATTAGATTTTGCTCTATATTGAGTTCTTTTAAGAATGCGATAGTTCGTCCCTCCTCACAATTTCAAATGCCTTTTCTAAGTCTATAAAACACAGGCGCAAGTCAATGTTTCTCTCAAGGAATTTTTCTTTATTTGTCTAATTGTAAACATATGGCCTTGTAGACTTCTTCCTGGTCTAAATCCACTCTGATGTTCTTCAATCTGATCCTCTGCTCTTTTCCTTAGTCTCATTTCCAATATCCTGGTATGCACTTTTCCTGGTACGCTAAGTAGTGATACCCCTCTATAGTTTGAGCATTCCATAGTTGATCCTTTTTTGTGTATTGGCACTACTGTTTCCTTTTTCCAATCGTCTGGCACCTGTTTGGAATTCTATACTTGTTGGCATATTGCATGTAGTAGTTTGTCTGCCTCTTTCCTAATTTCAGTTTTCTTATAGCTGTTTGGATTTCTTTCATTGCTATATCTACATTTTCAGTTGTCTCCTCTGGATTATTTGTTACTCTTACTAATTGATCTTTACTTCTCGTTTCATACGTTCTGGTGGGATTATGAACTTGGTGAAAATGCTTTCTCCATGTTTCTATGATTTCGCTTTCTTCTTTCATTATTTCTCATTTAGCATTCTTAATGTAGTCGTATTGGGCATGCATTGGTCTTTTTCATGCTCTTTCATTGCCCCCCCCGATCAGTTTCTGATTTCCTTGATACCTTTCGTCAAATCTTTGTCCAAACTCTTCCTTACAATGATAATAATAACTAGTACTACTACAACTACTGCTACTACTACTACACTACTACTACTACTACTACTACTACTACTACTACTACTACTACTACTACACTACTACTACTACTACTACTACTACTACTACTACTACTACTACTACTACTACCATTACTACTACTACTACTATTACTACTAACTACTACTGCTACTACTACTCTGCTACTACTACTACTACTACTACCACTGCTGCTGCTACATTAACTACTACTACTACTACTACTACTACTACTACTACTGCTACTACTGCTACTACTGCTGCTAATGTTGCTGCTACTGCTACTACTACTACTACTACTACTACTGCTATTACTATTACTACTACTCCTGCTGCTGCTGCTGCTGCTGCTCATGCTGCTGCTGCTACTACTACTACTACTACTACTACTACTACTAC
>JAXRKP010002611.1:15000-37500 GCA_037039925.1 Doris montereyensis | reverse complement strand
GTAGAAAATGTTCTCTGATCGTAGAAAATGTACTTGAATCGTATACAATATGTTATGATCCTAGAAAATGTGATCTGATCATAGAAAATGGGCTCTGTTAGAAGGATAGAATGGGCTCTGTTAGAAGAATATGGCTCTGTTAGAAGAAAATAAACTCTGATGGTATAATAAACACTATGATCTAGTGTAACATACTCGGATTGTAGAAAATGTGCTCTGACCGTGCATAATATGACGGGACGATATAAAATATTTTCTAATATGAGAAATATGTGCTCCTTTAGAAGAAAATTAACACTGTTAGAAAGACATGTGCACTGATCGTAGAATGTATACTCTTATCGTAGACAACATGCCCTGACCGTACAAAATTTGCTCTGATCATGGTAATTATAATTTGATCGCAAAAATATGTTCTGTTATAAGATGATGTACTATGATGGTCAAATATATCCTCTGATTGTGTTCTGCTAGAATAAAATATGTTCCTATCTTACAAACTATACTCTGACCGGACATAATATGCTCTTACAGTCCAAAATATACATTTACTGTACAAAGATATACTTTTACCGTACAAATTATGCTCTGATCTTTAAAACATATGCTCTAATCGTACAAAATACTTTGCTCTGATCTTAAAAAATATGCTCTGATCTTACAAAATATGCTCTGACCGTACAAAATATGCTCTGACCGTAATACAGATATTTTTCATGTACAAAATATGCTAACAGTACAAAAAATACTCTGACTGTATAACGCATGCTCTGATCGTAGAAATGTGCTCTGGTCTTAGAAAATATGCTCTGACAGTACAAAATATGCTCTGACCGAAATACAGATTTTCTTACTGTACAAAATGTGCTAACAATACAAAATATTATCTGACCGTACAAAGTATGCTCTGATCGTAGAAATGTGCTCTGGTCTTAGAAAATATGCTCTGATTGTAGAATATGCTCTGACCGTACAAAATATTATGCTTTGACCGTAAAAATATTATTTGACCTTACAAAATATGCTCTGAACATATAAAGTATGGTCTGACCGGACATAACATGTTTTAGTTGTAGAGAATGTATTCTGATCGCAAAGAATCGTTTTGCTCTGATCATTATTTTTTAAAGGGCTCTGGTTGTTACAAAATGTGATCTATGACATTAAGTGGCGAATTGATAAACATAAAAGGGATGTCGGCCTCTCAACCAAAAGGCCGCGAGTTCAAGTCCTGACAGTTGAAAAATAAAATAAATAAAACCCATCCCCTGATCCGGGTAGGTTGATCGATACCTAGTCCCATCGGAGACGGACAGTCAGAAGGAGGTCGCGTGTGCAGATCACAAACCTCTATGCACGTTAAAGATCCCTTGGCTGCTTACAAGGCAGTCCGGGCAGAATTAAAAATCCTACCCAAATCCCAGAGCTCATCTTAGTTGTAGATGTGAATAAAATAAAATTAGATCAAAATATATGCATAAAGACTGAAAGAATGGTAAATGGAAGGATAAACAGAATGATATATTGACCGTAAGGAGATATTCATACATATAGATTGACAGACCTGTAGATAGATATATATATATATATATCGATAGAAGAAATGTAGGTAGGAAGGTAGATAGACAGCCAGCCAGCCATCCAGACATAAAGATAGACAGACATATAGATAGATAGATAGACAGATAGATAGATAGATAGATAGATAGATAGATAGATAGATAGATAGATAGATAGATAGATAGATATATATATATAGATAGATAGATAGATAGATAGATAGATAGATAGATAGATAGATAGATAGATAGATAGATAGATAGATATATGGATAGATAGATAGATAGATATTAGATAGATATAAAGATAGATGAATAGATAGATAGATTGATAGATGGACAGTTAAATAGATAGATAAAAGTCAGCAGGCAACACTCCCTCTCACCCCCCTCCCCCCAAAAAAGAACCAAAAAACACAAGCCTCTCCCTCTCCCCTCCCCCCAAAAGCCCAAAACTAACCCCCCATTACTGTAAAACATCAACTGGCATATGTACACCAGCCGCGCCACGGCCAGGCAAGCAAGTCAGTTCATCCTCATGTTTGCCTGCGCGCGCATGGATTGGTGTGTTGGAGCATGTGTATTATGCCAGTAGTCAAATTACAGTGAACCCGCTAACCTACTAATGCAGTCAGTGTTCTCGACTGAAGCGCTGGATCGATCTTGACTGGTATATTTATACCCTTTTACGTTTTTCTTTTTTCTTCTTTACTGGTGGATAATTATTAGGGAAGAGAAAGGTAGTGTATTCAGCCGAGCGTTCTCGTTTTTGTTGTCGGTGGGTTTGGGGGGGGGCGGGTTGGGGAGGGGGGGTGTACGTTTTACTTTTTGTTCTGTTTTTGTTGGGGGATGCGCGGTTTCTTGCTTACTTTTTATAAATGAGAATTTGTTCTTTTCTATCTGTTTCCCGTTACATGTATCATTATGATTTCATATCTTCCGATTTGTTTTTTTAAACAAATATTTTTTCTTTCTTTCTTTCTTTGTCTTTCTTTCTTGCCTTCCTTCTTTCTCTCTTTCTTTCTTTCTTTCCTTCTTGTTTTCTTGGTATGAGTTTTCATGGTCGACGTAAGTAAGGCATAACGAGTGTTACTTATTTCATAACGATTATTTTTCATCGCCGTCAAGGAACATTATCATATGCCAAAATGTTTTTTTTCAGGAACAACACAAAAAAAACACACCTTGTTTTTGTATGTGTGTATTTCCGATGAAAATCACGTAGCGTTTGGGTGAAAAACAAATATACACAATTTTTCCCTTAAACATTTTCGTCTAGGAAAACCATAGTATGTCGACACGCAACATTTTATGCTCGTTCTTTTGATGTCGTGTATTGAAGAGAATACGGTTTTTCGTGAACGGATATATTGTGCTATGAGTCCAGCCGCACGCTTATGAGGAAACATTGTCGTAATAACACATGAAAGCATACAAAGTAAAAGTATTTCCTTTTTGGGTCTTTAATCACAATTTGCGAAGAGGCTGATGATCAAATCTGTATCTGTATTTGTAGTTGTAGAATCCCTTCTAGGCTTTGATACAACGGAATTGAGAGAGTTGGTCGCACTGGTTACTTATTGAAATATGGTTTAGTATTTAAAAGTCTTGTTGTTGGCTGAATATTGCTGTTTTGAAACTGTTGACTTATTTCAGGTTGTTTGGGGTGCTATGGGAGAAGAGTGTGGTTATTAAAACCAAAACAAACGAAAAAAATAATTTTTTAAATTGTGTTCAACACCTAACCTGTCAAACAAAGATACAAACAACTAACTGGAAACTTGTTGAAATGGGAATATGACAGAGGGTAGAAGTTGGCAATGGGTTTAACTACAGCTGTGCAGTATGTTTCAGTCTTTTAGGGTTGCTGTATTAATCCTTTTATACAATTCTGCAAGGTGTGACAAAATGGCTGCGGAAATGGTCACCAATATTCCTTACGATGCACATTATGTAGATTTTCGATAAATTAATAGATGTGGACATATTATGATAGTGTACGATTTGTTAACGCACTTTCAAATTAGAGATAGGGGAGAATTCCATTGAGGCTTTGTAAGTCTATACAACGGGGTTATCCCGGTTGCGTCAGACTAGCGTCATGTCCAGATGTCATTATAATCACCTGCTCCGCTTCACGCTACATAAACGGGAATACACTCCAACTCTATGCTCCGTTATGAGCAACTGATACTAGATCATAGTCTGGACATGTCGACAAGACGCTAGTTTGTGAAAGGTCTAATATCCCCAACGGAGAACTAAGTATACTGATACCCATTTAACACCTGGGTAATCCGAGGAAAAATCGTGTAAAGAGTCTTTACTAAATCAGAAATAAAGAAGAAGATCATAAATGTGTTACTGATGATTTTAAACACGGGGAAAACTTTTTTGTATGGAGACATTTGTCTCACCCTGAATGAATTAAGAACGTGCGTATGAGAATGTCATTCCACAATAATGATATGATCGAATTATGGCCATGTGAATTACAATCCAAAGCTTTTGTAGTGCTTTTTCATGTATGTAAGTGATCATTACAAAATTAACCAAAATAGATACTGGAGAGTAAAAACCTGCGTCAGACTAGCGGCATGTCCAGAGATGATTATAATCACCTGCTCCGCTTCACGCTACATAAACCGGAATACACTCCGACTCTATGCTCCGTTATGGTCTTGAAGGAACTTCACTTACTTACAATATTGGGGGGGGGGTGGGGGACTGAAATCAAAGCATTTGCAACCAACTTAAAACTAATGTACACTTCTACATTGACAGTATGCTAAAAGCTGTGCAAAAGGAATACTCCATATATTGGATCGAGCAATATTTTTAATAAGGCAAAAAAAAAGTTTAGTTAATAGAACTCACAAATTTGTAACTAGAAGGCTAATAGAATGTAAAGGTAAAAAGTCACCTAGTCAATCTTAATTCCAGTCTAAGCCACTAAGTATTCAATGTGAGTCAGGTTTTATTTTCACACTCAGTGACAACAACATGCAGATAATTCACGGCGGTCGGTAAATCTTTGTAAAATGGGTAGTGTGCTTTTGAAAAATAATACGATGTTTTGGGTACAAATCTCTTGAAGATCTTCATATCTGTTACTGTTAGCATCAATAGATATTATCTTGCTCGTATAAACATGTTTCGGTTTTGACAGAATCACAAGATCACGATTACTGCGTCCATTATGAAAAAAGATTTACTTACACTGACTGCTGGTCTTCATCTATGCTGTAAAAGATCTCTTGTAATGGCTTTTTTCTTCTTGATACTATAACTGTAAATATTCATCCATCGCAATCTTTCTCAGTCTGGAATTTATTGTTTTTTGTTTGTTTTTTTTTGTTTGTTTTGGTTTTTGTCAATGCTGATGAAAGAACTGGGAGCTGATTTGACGTGAAACAGGTCTTCCTTGGTCATGGGGGTTTCTTCTTACCTCGGCTCGGTCTTTTTTTATCCGTTTAGATAAGAGTCGTCCTTTGTTCAGTTTTTTAAACTGCCATTTCAATTCTCAGAATAACCATGGGCACAGAATGTGTGCTCTATCATCTTGATATTTGTTTCTGTTTAACTGCGTACCAAAGCATTGACACGGGGAAATCGGTTGCAGTTTTGACCATGGCAAGGATCCGAGAAAAATAAAAAGAGCTTCTCTTTTCCTTGATTCTTTTGCATTTGAATGTACACGTGCTTGTTTACACAAGAACCTATATCTACTGATTCATGTTTGGCAACGCTTTCATTCCAAAGATGGTTGTGTCCAGCGTACGGTCCCAAGTCAAAGGCTCTCAGATTATAGTTATTTAGCCTCCATTTGTGGTGCTAGACTCTTTCAGTAGACTTTGGCACTTGGAGAATCTCTTGAAGGTCGAAAGGGATGGAACGTACACACTGTGCCAATTTGACATGTATAATATACATAGTAGTCTTCCTTGACGGCGATGATTCTAGTCTACAATGTTTTCGACACCGACAAAATATAATAGTAGCATATTATTATTGCACCATTATTATTGCAGACTTGTTTGAAACATTGATATAAAGGAAAGCGTAGATCAGTAGGTTGCCTCCTCCCCCCCCACCCCACTCCTTTACGTTCTATGTCGTAGATTCGAGTACCATCCTTTTTTATCTGTAGAGGTAAACTTTGCATTGCTTTTTTACCCATTTTTTCTTCGTTTTCTGTTTGGTTTTGTCTTGTTTTCTCCATTTTTAAAATATTTCTGATCTCTGTATCTATCAGGTCTCTTGTCACCAGTGAGTGTCTCTTGTTTATTGCACACTTGCCTTATGTATTAGCACTACTAGTGTTGTTTTTATTCACACTACTAGTGTTGTTTTTTATGTGAACTAACCATGTTGTTTTTTATGAGAACTACTAGTGTTGTTTTTTATGAGAATTACTAGTGTTGTTTTTTATGTGAGAACTACTAGTGTTGTTTTTTATGAGAATTACTAGTGTTGTTTTTTATGAGAACTACTAGTGTTGTTTTTTATGAGAACTTCTAGCGTTGTTTTTTATGAGAACTACTAGTGTTGTTTTTTATGAGAACAACTAGAACAACTAGTGTTGTTTTTATGAGAACTACTAGTGTTGTTTTTTATGAGAACTACTAGCATTTTTTTTGATGAGAACTAACCGTGTTGTTTTTTATGAGAACTAGTGTTATTTTTATGAGAACTAACCGTTTGGTTTTTTATGAGAACTACTAGTGTTGTTTTTATGAGAACTACTAGTGTTATTTTTTTATGAGAACTACTAGTGTTTTTTTATGAGAACTAACCGTGTTGTTTTTTATGAGAACTACTAGTGTTGTTTTTATGAGAAGTACTAGTGTTGTTTTTTATGAGAACTACTAGTGTTGTTTTTATGAGAACTACTAGTGTTATTTTTTATGAGAACTACTAGTGTTATTTTTTTTATTGAGAACTACTAGTGTTATTTTTTATGAGAGCTACTAGTGTTATTTTTTTATGAGAACTACTAGTGTTATTTTATATGAGAACTACTAGTGTAATTTTTTATGAGAACTACTAGTGTTATTTTTTTTTAATGAGAACCACTAGTGTTATTTTTATGAGAACTACTAGTGTTATTTTTTTTAATGAGAACTACTAGTGTGGTTGGTGAGTAGACAGCTTCTGTTCTAGATTTACGAGACTCTGTTCTGTGATTAATAAATGTTGTGTTATAGTCACTTCTCGATTTATTGTAATAATGATAAAAACACAAACAAACAACCAGTAATAACTAAAGCAAAAATATTAACAATAATAACGATACAATAATATAATAGTAATGCTGCTGCTGCTGCTGCTGCTACTACTACTACTACTACTACTACTACTAATACTACTACTAATACTAATACTACTACTACTACTACCATTACTACTAATATTACTACTGCTACTACTACTACTACTACTACTACTACTACTACTACTACTACTACTACTACTACTACTACTGCTACTACTACTACTACTACTACTACTACTACTACTACTACTGCTACTACTACATTGTACTACTACTACTACTACTACTACTACTACTTCAACATTGTTACTACTACTACTACTACTACTACTACTACTACTACTACTACTACTACTACTACTACTACTTCTACTACTACTACTACTACTACTACTACTACTACTACTACTACTACTACTTCTACTACTACTACTACAACAACTACTACTACTACTACGACTACTTCTACTTCTACTTCTACTACTACCACTACTTCTGTCGTAGCACTACTATTAACACTACTGATAATAATAATACTGCTGTTGCTATTACAAACACGTGACGTTTGAGAAGTAACCTTCGTCTGAAAACAAGCGAGTAATATCCACACACCCGAAACGTCACGTATTTGTTACGCATTCTTTGGTTGGATTTGTCATTCATTGTGGGTAATCACTCTCGACTCATAAGCAGTTTTGTTCTCGATCTTTCATTAAGGGTATTTAAAGCCAAATGCCAAATTTAAAATACGAGACAAATGTAGAACATAATATGTTATTCCGGGTATGAATGTATTACATATTATGATATATCATATTATTATACTGTTAAAAACTGAAACGCAACAAACTTATTATCTCTGTGTAAATACTGCTAAAATATATTTTGTGCAATATTCTGTGTATTTTCTATTACTTGAAATAGTGTAATTTATTTTTCAAATTTATATTTTGTTTGTATATAGTATTTTTAATTTTATTTTAGTACCGCAGCATTTACACAGACATAGGAAATTGGATCTGTTACGTTTCTTTTTTTTAAACAGTATATTATTTATTGCTTTATCAAATTAAGGGTTAACTATATTTTGAAGGCAAAGTCAATTGAATTTCAACATAAAAGTAATAATTAAAGGAATGAATAAAATCAAATAATAAAAAATCCGAACCAAATTCTGACCTACTATTTCTGTAATAATGTGTTTCTTTTATGGGTTAAAAACAAAGCAACAAAACGATGGAGCATAGACAGTACACTCTAACCTTTAATTGATTTTTCGTTTAAAATTGTGCTCTGGGTGGGTGATTTTTAGGTGAAAATAATTGATTAATTTCTCTCTGAGACACTGACTACCACTACGTTGTTAGAAGTTACAGATCAATATCGTTTTTTTTACAATGAGTACCCTCTGCTCTTTTTGGTCGGTATGGGTTTATGGTATAGTCGAGTATGTACTTCTTCAAGAACAATACGTGTACATGTTGTCTCTGCTCCGTCTCTGCTCCCTTAAAGCATTGACTCAACTATCTTATATTTTGTTGCGTTTGCATTGCTACCAACAAGTACATAAAAAAAGAACATATTTAGTAAGTTTTCCTTTTGTTGTCTTTGGGTTGTTTTTTTTTCTGTGGCTTTGAATCCGTGCTTAGTCTGTGTTCATCTTGACACGTACATGTACGTATGAGGGTTAAATGTACTTTGTTTTTTAAAGAAATCCTAAGTTAACCGCCGAGGCCCGGAGAGATTTGGGTGAAAGTCCGAACACGCCACGCCATTCTGAGTTGGTAAAACTGCCGTCGCACTTAGCCAGAATAAAAGACCAGTGGTCGGTGGATTTGTTTTTGGTTATTTTAATTTAACTTCAAGGAAGCTAATTCAAGTTGAACTATCAATACTTTCTAAATATTACAAACATCTGTACTTGTTTGTATTCATTCGCGTCTCAGAGTTTGATTTTCGATTTGGAATGGTCGGCTTTTTGTTTGTTTATTTGTTTGTTTGATTTACCCACATCCACAACTATGGTGATCTCGGGGTTTTTTGGTAGGAGTTTAAAATTTTTGCCTGGGCTGCTCTGTAAACAGCCAAAGGATCTTTAACGTGCTCAGAGTGTTGTGATCTGCACATGGGACCTCCTTTTTTATCGTCCGTCTTCGATGGGACTAGGTGTCGATCCATGTACCTGGACTAGGGGTTGGGGGAGGGGGGTGGGGGAGATTTTGCTTGAAAAAACTCGAGAAAATTTTCCAACTGTCGGCGGGGCTCGAACCCACTACCTTTTGGTTGAGAGGCCGTAACCTTGCCTCCTGAACTACCGAGTCCCCTGAATGGTTGGCAGCTATGTATTTGAATTTATTACCTCACCCCTTGTTCATGACGTAAGTGGTCAAGTAGTTAGGCTGCTGGACTTGAGACTGATTTAGAATTCTGTCAGTAGTAGGTCCAATGCTGTGTTGCTCCTTGGCATGCCTGTAAAGGAAGAAACAGACAAACAGGCAAACAAACATACAAACAAACAATCAATCCAAGAAGCAAACAACAAACTATTGATCTCAATGGAAAAGGGATGTATAACAGTTCAAATAAGTGATGAGGTCACTCGATAGGGTGTTGAAATATCCTCGTTTGTAATTGTAAGAGCTGACATTACGTAACGGCGATAGTATAATTCTATTCGACACGTGATTTTTGCTAGTGTTTCCGCGAAGCCCCAACTGTTGACACGTACTTGACGGGGCGTTGCACAAACGGATTAGAGCTACTACTTGAACACGCCTTTTTTTATGAACAAACCTTTAAAGTCATACACTCACTCGCTTGTCAATTGCAGGTCTCTCCGTGTCTACCCTACTAATTTGAATAAAAATAAGAAGCGAGAAAAGAGAAGAAAGATAGAGTGAGGGGTGGGGCGGGAGGAGGGGGAGGGTGAGAGTAGTCTAATGACTTTCGCATGGCTTCAGAATTAGACTACTCTCACACACAGTAAAGCAAAGCTAACAAACCCGTAGAGTACTCTCACACACAGTAAAGCAAAGTTAGCAAACCCGTAGAGTACTCACACACAGTAAAGCAAAGCTAATAAACCCGTAGAGTACTCTCACACAGTAAAGCAAAGTTAGCAAACCCGTAGAGTACTCTCACACAGTAAAGCAAAGCTAGCAAACCCGTAGACTACTCTCTCACACAGTAAAGCAAAGCTAGCAAACCCATAGAGTACTCTCACACAGTAAAGCAAAGCTAGCAAACCCGTAGAGTACTCTCACACACAGTAAAGCAAAGCCAGCAAACCCATAGACTACTCTCTCACACAGTAAAGCAAAGCTAGCAAACCCATAGACTGCTCTCTCACACAATAAAGCAAAGCTAGCAAACCCATAGAGTACTCTCACACACAGTAAAGCAAAGCTAGCAAACTCCATAGACTACTCTCTCACACACAGTAAAGCAAAGCTAGCAAACCCATAGACTCTCACACAGTAAAGCAAAGCTAGCAAACCCATAGACTACTCTCACACACAGTAAAGCAAAGCTAGCGCGACTCTCACACACAGTAAAGCAAAAGCAAACCCATAGACTACTCTCACACACAGTAAAGCAAAGCTAGCGCGACTCTCTCACACAGTAAAGCAAAGCTAGCAAACCCATAGACTACTCTCACACACAGTAAAGCAAAGCTAGCGCGACTCTCACACACAGTAAAGCAAAGCTAGCAACTCTCACCACAGTAGACTACTCTCTCACACAGTAAAGCAAAGCTAGCGCGACTCTCACACACAGTAAAGCAAAGCTAGCAAACTCTCACACACAGTAAAGCAAAGCTAGAGCGACTCTCACACACAGTAAAGCAAAGCTAGCAAACCCATAGACTACTCTCACACACAGTAAAGCAAAGCTAGAAAGCAAAGCGACTCTCTCACACACAGTAAACAAAGCTAGCAAACCCATAAGACTACTCTCTCTCACACAGTAAAGCAAAGCTAGAGCGACTCTTACACACAGTAAAGCAAAGCTAGAGTGACTCTCACACACAGTAAAGCAAAGTAAGCAAACCCATCACACTACTCTCAGTAAAGCAAAGCAAAGTAAGAGCGACTCTTACACACAGTAAAGCAAAGTAAGCGCGACTCTCACATACAGTAAAGCAAAGTAAGCAAACACAGTAAAGCGCGACTCTCACACAGTAAAGCAAAGTAAGCGTGACTCTCTCACACACAGTAAAGCAAAGTAAGCGTGACTCTCACACACAGTAAAAAGCAACACAGTAAAGCAAACGCGACTCTCACACACAGTAAAGCAAAGTAAGCGCGACTCTCACATACAGTAAAGCAAAGTAAGCGCGACTCTCACACAGTAAAGCAAAGTAAGCGCGACTCTCACACACAGTAAAGCAAAGTAAGCGCGACTCTCACACACAGTAAAGCAAAGCTAGCGCGACTCTCACACACAGTAAAGCAAAGCTAGCGCGCGATTTGTAGGCGCTACGTGTTGAGTTTCCCTTCCTAACTTTTTTGACTCTGTGTGTCTCTTTGTAACTACATAAAGGAAAGACAGTGTGAGTAATGGGCTGAATCTCCTTCCTTCCATATTGTACCTGGTATCACATTTATATTATAGCTTGATTTTCTTTACCTTTGCCGCAATTGTAATTAGTGATGTAATTTATGTGGAAGTGCATATTACCAACATAAGATAGTACGGAGAAAAGCCGTTGCTGTTGTTTTGTTGTTTTTTTTCGTTATATTAAAATAAATTGTCCCCGTACGCTCGCCATTAGGTGCACAAATCAAGTCGTGAGTTGTAAAACATTAATGCCTAAGTGAAATCTAGGCATGTTGAGAGAAAAAAAACAAAACAAAAACAACTTTCTGACGGTTTCAATTTTAAAGACCTTGACTACAAATGTTGATAGTACGTGCTTGGTAAATACAAATATTGTCCTTCTGTTCGAAAATATTATTTTTAAAAAGTAACATTCAAGGAATCCCGACTTAAACCTCATGCATTCCTATTTTCAATACGATGGGACTTAGGCATTTACGTCATACAACTCTTAATGTAATTTCTTGTCCCCTTGGTAGTATACCATCTTGCGAGTAGAAATAAAGACATAGATAAAGATAAAGAATAATTTAAAGTCCATATCCCCGCCCAAGTGCAGACTCACCGACTGTACATCAATTAGTCCTCAGCAGGCCATTTTATTCAAAGTCCTTCTCTCTCCCTGGAGAGCATACACTACCTTCTGATTGATGTAGAATAAAAATCGAGCTCTGAGTCAATACGATACTGGACAACAGATCCAAAGATATCGGTGTGCACAATTGGCTCACGTTAATAAATTGATATTCCTTTATTGTCAGTATAAATGTCCCTACTATAGTTTGTTTGATATATTTTCCCTAAGTCACGAGATTTACGTCCATGATAGAAGAAGAAAACCGTAACGCATTATCTTCTTTTTTTATTCTTTTATCTTTATAATCATGTCACGTGACCTCTTATATCAAACAAACATGATCGCGTATCTTATCTGTGGATCTTTTTTTTCTATTTGATGTTTTGGTAGGTATTCAATACCCAAGCATTTAGGACGTTACAACCTATGGACACACACACACACACACACACACACACGCATACACACACACAACGTAAAACATACATATCAGGCACATACTCAGGTCACACATTATTATCTACTCCATGGAGCCGATACGTTCACGATACCCTAGATATTGCGTGACCTCCTCCTCCTCGCCTACCTTTGCGGACTTTTCTTTCTTTTCTTTCTTTTTTTCTCCCTGCTTTCTTTTTTTTTTTATTCTACTTTTTTTTTTCTTTCTTTTTGTTTTGTTTGGCAGAAATCCTCCAGGTGAATTGACGTGCTGAAAGGCCCGTGCGTGGAAGAAGAAAAAATTTCACCCAGTTACTTTGTATGCAGTTTTATGCATAATATACGATATTGCCGGTTGGGGGCGAACCGTAACACCGTGATGTGGTGCATTTCTGTGCACATTGTATTGTGTACCGATAGCAGTGGGCGTCCACATTGTGCAAGGCCAAGGCAGTTCGCAGTGAAGCATTTGTAAATCACAAAAGAGCTCGCTGTTGGTTTTGGTTTTATAATGTCTTGGATAGAACTTTCAATACTGAATCGTGTTTCACAGTTTGTAATTTTTTTGTAGTTAATTGATGTTTGCGTCATATTTCATAGTTGGTTTATAATCAAACGATCTAGCTGGAAAATTAGACTTTTGTCTATCTGTTACGTTCAGAAACCTGGTGGCCATGACGTCATAAGATCAAAGACTTCTGGAATGTATGGAGTTATTTCGGTCTTTCGCGGTATATTATGGGGTGGTTCGGTCATTCATGTGTTCTTGTCTGAATCTCTGTTTTACGATTTCGACGGAGTTAGAAGCATTTTTAATATTGTTATTATTGCTGTTATTGCTGGTACCGTCTCTCTTCGTTTTGTTTGTTTGTTGGGTTTCGGTTGGGTTTGGGGGGGGGGATTGTGGGTTTTTTTGTTTGTTTTGGATTAGCTCCTTGTTGTCATTTTCATCGTCTTGGCGAGCATTGTTGTGTTTTGATGTCGGAAGTGAAATGATTAATAGAGTAATTTCATTTTATTGCCGGTTTGGACAAGGCAACTAAATCGCCTTCCCTTTCTCCTTCATGTACCGGTAGGTACTACGAAACTAGCACAATGGTTGCTACTTGAACTCTTAAATTCGTTCATGCTAAGCACATCTGATACGACTAGAGTACACTCACAACCTTGTGCGGTTATATTCAATCACATGCTCAACCACCAAATTCTAGTTTTATGTCAGCAGATAAAATTCATCTCTGAGGAGCCACTCATATGTTAACTCAAGTGTTGAAACATAGGGACACAAGGAAATCATCCTAGTTTTTTCCCCCTGCCAGTTTATCAGAAAGCAGAAACAAATTTAAACAAAAAACAAAAACAAAAACAAAAACAACCTAATTTTAATCGTTCCATTAAAGGTCCAAGTCTGTTAAGACTATGGGACTTTTTAATAATGTATATTATATTGATTAGCAACATTAGAACTAGAATTATATGTCCTATAGTTATAATGTGAGCAGAACTAGAATTGGCACGCAAATGCAACATATTGTGATCAAACAGTTCGGGCGAATACGTATTTATTAATTGATTAATTGATTAATTGATTGATTGATTGATTAATTGAGTTACTATTTGTTTATTTGTTAATTTGGTTATTTATTTATTTATTTATTAATTCATTCATCGATTGATTTATTTAGTTATTTAGTTATTTGTTTACTTATTTATTTATGCATTAAGTTGTTTTTTTGTGTATTTATTTACTTATGTATTATATGTTTATATTATACTACTTAAGTATAACTCTTTATTCTTTTATTTCTTTGTATATGTGTCTATTCATCTATCTATATTCAATTTCATTACTTAATGGTGTTGGCTTATTTATTATTAGATTTATTAGTTTCTTTGTATATTCATTTATATCGTGCAGACTATGTCGCTTTTAATCAATTAATTTGTATTTTAGATTTAATGTAACAAAATATTTAAAAGAGCTACAAACAAGCAAAAAGAACCATGCACTTATCACCAAGCAAAACACTCGAACTAAGTAGCTAGGTTAATTTGTCATGTGAAAATTGTGATAAACTACATGTGTGCCAAACATGTGTTCCAAACTACATATGTGCCAAACTACATGTGTGCCAAACAACAAATGTGCCAAACTACATGTGTTCCAAACAACAAATGTGCCAAACTACATGTGTTCCAAACTACATATGTGCCAAAACAACAAATGTGCCAAACTACATATGTGCCAAACAACAAATGTGCCAAACTACATGTGTGCCAAACTACATGTGTGCCAAACTACATATGTGCCAAACTACATGTGTGCCAAACAACAAATGTGCCAAACTACATGTGCCAAACAACAAGTGTGCCAAACTACATGAATCCGAAACCTGTAGCAAGGACGATACTATTGTGATGTATCAATCCGATTTTTATATCGTTTTTTTCTTTCCATTTTATTAACTCTAATTGCCTTTGTTTCTCGATCAGCACATCAAATGACATTTCTCACCGAGTTTCGAAATATATGCAATTTCCCACCAAAAAACCCAAACAAGCAACAACAACAAAACAAAAGAAAAAAAACCCCATACGACTAACCCGACTTGGTTTTCCTGGGTTAGATAAAGTCGCCACCCGCTGCGCTACGCATTTTAACCTATCCGAGAACCGGAAATCCGGTTAGGTCAGGGTCATCCGGTCGGATTCGTTCTACTCGGAGACTCGAGTCGTTTTCTTGATCTTGAGGAGCTCTGCTAGCGTTTAGATTGTAAAGTAATGAAAATGAAATTCGGTTCAACGTATAATTTAAATCACAGGCATGAAGTTCACCCGGAAATATATAGTGTGCCACTTGAAGACGGAGGAATGAAATCGAGGATAAAAGTGGGAAGAAGAAAACATTTGGCATGCAGAGGCCCAGGTGTTGCATGTGCATGTTTATAATGTGTGTGTTTCTTTTGTTGTTTTAAGAATTATGATTTTTATATAGCAGAAGACTGTGACCTGATAGTAAGATAGGTGCAAGCGCATAAAAGAAACCATCAAAAACTTTAATTTTAATAACAGTTTTAAAATAGCAAAGAGCATTAATGCAAAGACTACATCTGGTTTTCCTTATCTAGGTGAATCTATCTCTTTTATTTACGGGGTGGTTCGGGGGGGGGGGGGTACGCATTCTATTGCTAAAAAAATTAAAATTTTATTTCTGTCTGTTTCGCTTTATTTTTCCTATATTATCTTATTTTGTCTTATCTTATATTATTATCTGATTATTATTTTTCTCATTTATTTACTACTTTTTTAAAATTTATTTATATATTAACTTATTTACGTACTCATTTATTTATGTATTATTTATGTATCTATATCTTGTTTATTTATTGTGTGTACTCATTTCGATTGTCTTCCATGCAGGACATCATGTTATTTATTTCATCTATCTACTCATTCCCTCCCCCTCCCCATCCCCACCCCACCCCAACGCAACGCCATACTGAGTCCCTAAACAGCCGTGGTGCCAGGAGTAGTTACTATGCTTGTCCCCACATATACATATATATATATATATATATATATATATATATATATATATATATATATATATATATATATATATATATATATATATGTATACTATTATTCTCCCTTTCACTCGTCATCTCCCTGCCCCTCCCCATCTCCTTCGTCGTGTAGAAAGTCGGTGGCTGTTCTTTTCCCCACTTATTATCTGTTGCGCGAGAAAAAACGTCGTAACCGAAAGTAGACTCACGTACACTTTCCCTTTATATCACCCACACATACACACACACACACACACACACACACACACACACATCGTTCGTTCATCTCGCCTTACTAAAGTGACCTTAGCCAGTTGCCTCCCTTTGGTCTTTCCGGTAGCAGCCTTGACCTAGATGCTTGCCCATCTGCTCTAAGTCCTGATCGATGAACACTACCGAACACTACTGGAACTGGACTGCTGTTTGATGACCATTTTTGGTTTTGTGTGTGTGTGTGTGTGTGTGTGTGTGTGTGTGTGTGAATGTATGTGCGTGCGTGTGTGTGTTCGTAGATGTGTGGCGCGCGTGCGTATGTGTAAATGTATGCTCATATGTCGTTGCGGGAACTGTTGTGGTTTAGGTTGGAGGAGTTGGTGCTTGGTATCTTGATTTTTTTCTCTTCTTTTTTCCTCCCCCCCCCAATTCTCTCGTTCTTGATGGAATGTATATGTTGTTGTATTTCTGACAGGTGGGGCTCGGGGGCGGGAGGGGGGGGACGGGCGGACGAGGTGTCTTTTATTGCGTTGAGTGTATGTGTGTATGTGTATGTGTGTGTGTGTGTGTGTGTGCGCGCGCGAGTATTTCTTAATGTTCTTGTCTGTGAGTCTATTCTTATGAATATGTATTATTATGTACTTGTCAGTGTATTGTTTATTGTAGCATTTGACCGATGTTATTGCGGAGAGAGCAGGGGTGAAGGGGTTGGATTTTTGGTTTTCTTTATTTAGATGAGACGTAGGAGAATCATTTGTAATGGCCACTTGGTCTTTTAGTCTCCTTCTCCACGGTTTGGTTGGCACTTACGAAAGTAATATCTTTTTTTTATATTGCACCTACGGTCATAGTATCTTTTTACATTATACTATAATCGAAGTATCTTTTTACATTTGACATATGATCGTAATATCTTCTTACATTTGACATATGATCGTAATATCTTCTTACATTTGACATATGATCGTAATATCTTCTTACATTTGTCATATGATCGTAATATCTTTTTACATTTGACATATTGAATATCTTCTTACATTTGACATGATCGTAATATCTTCTTAACATTTGACATATGATCGTAATATCTTTTTACATTTGACATATGATCGTAATATCTTCTTACATTTGACATATGATCGTAATATCTTCTTAACATTTGACATATGATCGTAATATCTTCTTTGACATTTGACATATGATCGTAGTATCTTCTTACATTTGACCTACGATCGTAATAGCTTCTTACATTTGACCTACGATCGTAATAGCTTCTTCCTTAATATCTTCTTACATTTGACCTACGATCGTAATATCTTCTTACATTTGACCTACGACATTTGACCTACGATCGTAATATCTTCTTACATTTGACCTACGATCGTAATATCTTCTTACATTTGACCTACAATCATACTATTTCCTTTGTTTAGTTTGTATCCTGATGTGATGAAAGTTTTCATGGTTAGAAAATTGGTTAGGAATAGGGGACAAGGAAGGAATGGGGAGGGGAGATAATTATTTGAAGAAGTAATTAGAAAAAAGGAGTTGGTCGGTAGATGCTTGATAAGTTTGATTTTAAGTTCACTCATATCCACAATGACGGTGATATCGGTTGGGTTTTTTTATAATGTAAGATTGTTTTTATTTTGCCTGGACCCCTGTAAACAGACAAGGTGGTGGGGGGGGGGGGTGGTTTTAATATTAACAGAGTGCGGTAATCTGCACCCCGGGATTTCCTTGTTATCGCTCGTGCCCGATGGGACTAGGTATCGATCCACCTACCTGAACCAGAGACGGTGAGCTTTACCCGAAAAAAACTCGAAAAAGTGTTCAACAATCCACGACCTTCTTGACTTTAGACGACCTTTTCCCCACGATAGTGAGTTGATAAAGATGACTAGGTCCTCACTTATTTCTTTGCTGTAATTTTCTCTACTCTTTCTTTCAAGGAGAATCCTCTACACCTACTTTTAAAAAATCCAAGCAGCGATTTCCATTTACAGAGCTGAACATGGGTTTTTGTAAATTTGTCAAGGTCTTTATAATTTATTACTCAGGGGAAAAAGACAATGACAATGATAATGATAATAATAATAATAATAATAATAATAATAATAATAATAATAATAATAATAATAATAATAATAATAATAATAATAATAATAATAATAATATAATGATAATAATAATAATAATAATGATAATAATAATAATAATAATAATAATAATAATAATGAATAATGATGATGATGATGGTGATGATGATGATGATGATGATGATGATGATGATGATGATGATGATGACCACTGACTGTTTCAATTTAATTAAGGTAAAAATCAACTTTTGATGTGAAAATAATGCTTTTGAATTCCTTTTTAAAGTCTTCAGTGTTTCTGCTGGATACATTCCCGTCCCCAGTTTGATCCATGGCACTAGTGATCCAATATGCATGGTACCAGCCAACTAAAGACCTCTATCAATCTGTAAATTTCACTATTAAAAAAAACAACTTCGCAGTCTGCCCTCCCTCTGTTTTTTGTCTCTCCAGTCTCTTTAACTTTAGCTGATTATTTATCACCCCGTTTATCTGTCTCTGTCTGCTTGTCTGTCTTTGTGAGTATCTGCCTATCTGTCTGTTCATCTGCCTGTTTGTCTGTCTGTCTGCCTGTCTGTCTGTCTGTCCGTCTGTCTGTCTGTCTGTCTGTCTGTCTGTCTCTCTCTGTCTCTGTCTCTGTCTCTCTCTCTCTCTCTCTCTCTCTCTCTCTCTCTCTCTCTCTCTCTCTCTCTCTCTCTCTCTCTCTCTCTCTCTCTCTCTCTCTCTCTCTCTCTCTCTCTCTCTCTCTCTCTCTCTCTCTCCTTGCCTGTATTAAAATTGTTTTATATACACAAATCTACTTACGTGACTTTGTATTGAGATTGGAATTTGTATAGAGATCTAGCAATGGGAAAATTGAAATGTCAGTACGATTATTGGTTTAATAGCTCAACCGAAGAATAAGGGGCAGCCTGTAATATCCATTCATTATTTTCAAACCAAATTAACCTGTTTGTGGACATGTTATAGTATTATCCTCGACCTTAGTTCTTTCCCTGCCTTCCCTTACGTCTCTAACAGTGCATTCTCCCCTTGTCACTTGATGGTTAAAACAAACAAACAAACAAACACACAACCAAAACAGATAAACAAACAGAACAGTATCAACAAAAAAAACATCACAAAACCATCAGGCAATCTGTCTCTTGCATTGTGGATTGTGTAAGAAAGGCTCTGTAGGATATGTCACCTCTTCTTGTAGGTGTGTTTGTGTATGTGTGTGTGTGTGTGTGTTTTGTGTTTGGTGTGTTTGTTGTTCATCCGCTCGGCCCCATTCTATGGCGGCCAGACAGGCTCCAGACCACATCACACGTGCCATGTGAATCAAGGCAATGAAGAGATCTGGTCGATACGCCACGTCACAGCACTGTACCGGTGCCTGACCCCAAAACTCAACCTCTTGCCCCTCCCCTTCCTTCCACCCTCCTCCCTCTCCCCTCAACTCCGACCTCTTCCCTCGCCCTCCCACCCCTTCAATTTCCCACCTCCCTGAATTCTCTCCTTTTTACTCTCCCCGCTACCTCATTCTCATCTTTTAAAAAAATATATTATATTACTAGAACAATGGTTCACAATGGAATTGTGGGGTGTCACGGGGTGAAATTACGAAATTAGGACCACAGATTGGCAGACTCAATTAATTTAAATGCACCTTTTGGGGCAGAAATTTTCGGAAAGGGGAGATTAACATTCCGTGATATCATGCTATGGTGATGACAAACCGTGAGGCAAGGGGCATGTCGAAAGCTAAGGAAATGCCATTGAATTATATGAAAGTCCCATATGAACAAAGACGAGACAAATAAAAGGAATAGACAGGGGGGGGGGGGGGGACTCTGGCCACCATGAGGATCGAACCCGCGACCGGTTGGTAGCGATGGGTGCCAACGCAGAGGTTGTGGGTTCGATCGTCATGGTGGCCAGAGTTTTTTTCTGTCTATTCCTCGTATTTGTCTCGTCTTTGTTCGTATGGGGCTTTAATATTACTCAATGTTATTTCCTTCTGGTGAAATGGGGCATAGGCTAATAAAGTTGAGCACCACTGTACTAAAGAAAGTCCACGATTTGCTGGGCTTGCAACATAGACTATTACTGTTACAATACAATGTATCAAAATAATTTTACATTTGTCCACGGAGTTTCCTGATCTTTAGGCCGTAGCAGTGGAGATGCTGTTGATAAAGCCGCATACAGCTGAGCATGTGTAAAAACGATATTTGACATAGACACTCTACACACGTACACAGCACTCACTGATAACGTCAGAGCTACATTTAGAAAGTAAACAAAATCTCAAACTCCACATCCAGAATTCAGTGTCGGAAACAATAATGCGTGTAACATAATATTTTCAAAAAGTTCCAACGCAGTACTCGTAAAAAAAAGGACAACAGGAGCACCTATTTGATACCCAAAGCGATTAGTCCAAATTGTTATAAATTCTGTATGTAAAGTCCAGCACTGCACGTTGACAAATTATCTGCAGGCTTTGATAATTTAATAAATTGTGTACATATATAGTCTCTCTCTCTCTCTCTCTCTCTCTCTCTCTCTCTCTCTCTCTCTCTCTCTCTCTCTCTCTCTCTCTCTCTCTCTCTCTCTCTCTCTCTCTCTCTCTCTCTCTCTCTCTCTCTCTCTCTCTCTCTCTCTCTCTCTCTGTCCCTCTAGGTCTGTCTGTCTGTCTGTCTGTCTGTCTGTCTGTCTCTCTCTCTCTCTCTCTCTCTCTCTCTCTCTCTCTCTCTCTCTCTCTCTCTCTCTCTCACACACACACACACACACACACTCTAACTCTCGTTCTCCCCTAACTCTCTCCTTCTCACCTCCTCCCTTTCTCTCTACCTATCTATCTGCCTGCAAACCCTATTCTTTATGTGTCGGTCTGTCCTTGTTTCGTGGTCATGCCGCTGACAGAGACGGGGGGGGGGAGGGTGGTGTCAGAAGTTGGGGTCAGCGCCCCCTGGCCGTCCCATGCCACAGCCAGGAAGGCACCAAGCATCCCGTCCTAAGTTGAAAGACCGAGGTCTGACCCTAGCAAACAAACATGGCTGTATTGTTAAATGTTTACTTGAAGCCTCCTCCTGCCCCCCCCCACTCTCTCTCTCTCTCTCTCTCTCTCTCTCTCTCTCTCTCTCTCTCTCTCTCTCTCTCTCTCTCTCTCTCTCTCTCTCTCTCTCTCTCTCTCCCATATCCCTCCCCACTGCTTCTGATGATATTAGATTGAACACCAATCGGTGACAATATCTCAGATGTCGCGTGCATCATTATATGCACACGAAAGTATTGGAATCATTTTTCAGGCTACTCATAACTATTGTTTCCTAAATGGTGTTACATGGTTCGAATCAAGTTCCCAGCTTTCTCTTATTTGCTGGGATTTTTTTTGGCGCTAAATAATATATTCTCTGATCCTGTGTCGATTGGATTTGAAAGGATACTTAGCTGCTGTGGAGACAAACTAACCAACCCGCGAGGTCCTATGTATACAATAGGTGCAAGTTAAACATGCCTCAGCAGTATATTGGATTCTCCTAAATATATATATATATATATATATATATATATATATATATATATATATATATATATATATATATATATATATATATATATAAAAGATTACAATTTAAAAACAATGATAATAATGATAATAATAAACATAATAATGATAATAATGATAATGATAATGATAATGATAATGATAATGATAATAATAATAATAATAATAATAATAATAATAATAATAATAATAATAATAATAATAATAATAATAATAATAATAATAATATTAATAAAAATAATAATAATATTAATAATATAATAGTAATAATAATTATAATAATAATAATAATAACAATAATAATAGTAATAATAATAATAAAATACTTATAATAATAATAATAAGAAGAAGAAGAATAAGAATAATAAGAATAATAAGAATAACAGTAGTAGTAGTATTAATAATAATAATAATAATAATAATAATAATAATAATAATAATAATAATAATAATAATAATAATAATAATAATAATAATGATGATGATGATAATAATAATAATAATAATAATAATAATAATAATAATAATAATGATGATGATGATGATGATGATGATGATGATGATGATGATGATGATGATGATGATGATGATGATGATGATGATGATGATGATGATGAT
>JAXRKP010002611.1:0-12500 GCA_037039925.1 Doris montereyensis | reverse complement strand
AGCCTCCAGCCATGGTTGGAACTCTCACATTCCAATTTGTCTTTCTTGTCACGTCCCAGAGCTAGTACGTGTGTGTGTGCGTTTTTGTGTTGGTTTGGCTTGCAAGTGCGAGTGTGACCGTCTTACGTCAGCCTGTCTCTTCACTGAGTTATTTCGGTCTAATCTGTGACAGTGGGGCGGTCCACGTAAGACCGGCGAGTTTCCTTGTTCCTGCCGAGGACCAGCGGTACACTCTTGGGTTCTACACCAAATACTAAAACCTTTTTTTCCCCCATCTGTTTTTTTGCCCCGGGGGAGGGGGTTCTTTCTTTCTAACTTTGTATTCTTACATGATTATTTTCTTTTTAATCTTAGGATTTATAACCAGTTGCATAAGGGGGAGGCAAGATTATGGGTAAAGATATACATTATTAACTATATTTTTAATTTAGATATTCATGTGATTTTCAATCAAATGGAAGGAAGGCAGTGAACCCCTCCCCATGCCCTTTCCATGAAAGAATAAAAAAAAAAGCAGTAAGAACAAAACGGAACAAGACAAATTATCCAAAATAAACAAAAACAAAATCAAATCAAAATCAACAATGAATTACCCCCCCCCAAAAAAAAAAAAAAACAACAAAAAACGACAAAGAACAATAAGAAGTTCCAGAAAACAGAGAAGAAAAATATACAGAATAATGAAAACACCAATGTACATGAAAACAGCAACCTGGAGACAAAGCACAACAGAAATTGCCCACGCAATAAAAACAAACAAAAACAACAATTGGAATCATCACGCCGGACAATGGACAGGTAGGCACCTGTACGGAGAGTAGATGATCCCGCCCTCCACGAGTCTCCTGCTGCCTTGCAGGCAGGTCTTGGCTGACCACAATCTAAGGGAGTTAACCCTGAAAGGAAACAACCTGCTGCCTTGCAGGCACGTTTTGACTGACCAAAGGCTAAGGGAGTTAACCCTGACGGAAAAGAACAACCTGCTGCATTGCAGGCTGGTCTTGAATGACTAAAGGCTAAGGGAGTTAACCCTGACAGAAAATAACAAGGTCCGGTAGGGGGCCTCAATATGGCAGCCCCACCATATACCTAGTGTACAATGGGCTACTCCCAGGTTATCCAAACCCAAACAGATTTAGAGAAAAAAAGAAATATAATATAACCGGGTTGGTCTTTCGAAGACGAACTTGGAAACGAATACGGACTGTGATTTTTGAAACATGGAATGTTAGGTCAATAAATGGAAAAGAGTTAGAATTAGTTGAAGAAATGGAAAAATTCAAAGTAAATATTTTGGCTATTACAGAAACAAAGAAAAAGGACAAGGACTAGAAAATGTATGACCAAATCCTATTTTAATTTTCTCAGGAGTAGATGTCAAAGATAGAGTTAGAGCAGGAGTAGGTCTCATAGTGTATAAAAGACATGAAAAGCTACTAGAAAGTTGGAAATTTATAAGCCCACGGCTGTTAGACGTAAATATTAAACCAAAAGGACGAGACATTAAATTATTAATAGCTTATGGACCAAACGAAGATGCAACTAGAGAAGAAACAGATATCTTTACAAATAGCTGCAGAGAATCTTAAACCCAAACAGGAACTAATGCTTTTAGGGAGATTTAAATGCTAGAGTAGACAACAATGTAGAAACGTCAGGAGGAGACATAGGTAAAGAAGGAGAGACAACAACTTCTCCAAATGGAGAGAGACTAATGGATTTTTGTTTAAAGAATAACATGAAAAAACCCAATACGACAAATTAAGAATGCCAAAGGGGGAAATAATGAAAGACAGCGAAATCAAGGAAACATGGAGAAAGCATTTTCATCAATTATAAATCCCTCAGAACGTACGAAACAAGGAGTAAATGTCAATTAGTTAGAGGTAATCCAGAGGAGATAGCTGAAGATGTAGATATATCAATGGAAGAAATCCAAACAGTTATAAGAAAAGCGAAATTAGGAAAAGCCCCGGGAGCAGATCAAGTTTATCCAGAAAATGAATGTAGGTATGTGGAAGCTCAAACCAGTAAATGTATTAATGCTTTCATTTGCCGATGATTTAGTTCTGTTTGGAAAATCAGAAAGTGACCTTCAGTCGAAAACCAACATTATGAACAATGAACTAAATAAAAGAGGAATGAGAGTGAATGCAAAGAAAACCAAAACAATGCTAGTAACTAGGGAAGCTAAAACACAAAATCTTAAATCGGGCAGGGAGAATTTAGAACAAGTTCAAAGCTACAATTACCTAGGAGTAATGATTAACTCAGAGGAAAACCAAGAAGAAATCAGCCAGAGAATCAAAGGCAAGTGCCATATATAACCATCGAGGAAGGCATTTGTAGGTAAGCAAGAATTGTCAAAAAAAACAAAGTGGCAGTATACAATACAGTGTATTGTCCTACTCTCCTCTATGGCAGCGAAAGCTGGACCTTAAAGAGAAGAAATCAGTAAAGAATACAGTAGGCAAACAAAAATTGTACAGGCAGCTGAAATGAAATATCTAAGAAAACAGTAGTAGGAAAACTAAAAGATACAAAATCAGAAACACAACAATAAGAGATCAAACCAAAGCAGATAGCATAAAAACTAAGATAGAAACAAATCAATTGAGAATGTTTGGGCATGTAAACAGAATGAATGACAGAATAGCTAAATCAGTATACAGTGCTAAAGCTCAATATAAAAGACGAAAAGGCAGACCTCGGAGAAAGTGGGAAGAAGATATAAAAGAGGCATTGAAGCATAGAAATTTAACTACTTGGAAGGAAACAGAAAATACCAGGACAGGGCATCCTGGAGAAAGATCATCTCGGGCATCTAAACCCATACACCGAAAGGTAGAATGGGAACTGATAAAAAAAGAAAGAAAGGGATCATCAGGGGGGGGGGGGGGATCGACTCGAAACAAATTAAATATAAAGCGCAAAAATATAACCCAACATAAAATGCGTCATTAACAAAGAAGAACATTAAGTCTAAATTGATAGGAGTATTTTAACTCATCTTGTTTCTGTTCCGACCTTACAAAGCTCGGCTGCCGTACTTGGAGTCGTCAGGTCCTGGACTCGAATTACCGGCAATGCTAGGCCTGACGTGCTCTTTAGGAAATACACTAACACGCATTTCCAATCTTGACCCAGGTGCATAATATTATGGGTACCAGCGTTAGCTGGAGTAGAATCTGTGACAGTATAGCGTCCTGTCTTGGAAGCGGTGTATATTTACTACTCGTTTCACTTCACGCTCTAGCAATCGTGATAAGCCTCGGCTCTATGGGTTGTTATGATCTTGGAGAAACTTTTCACCATACTTTCTGCTTACATTGATTTTGTGTTTTAACTGTCTCTGTTGTTAACTATCTCTGCTGTTAATTATCTCTGCTGTTAACTATCTCTGTTGTTAACTATCTCTGTTATTAACTATCTCTACTGTTAACTATCTCTGCTGTTAACTGTCTCTGCTGTTAACTATCTCTGCTGTTAACTATCTCTGCTGTTAACTGTCTCTGCTGTTAACTATCTCTGCTGTTAACTGTCTCTGCTGTTAACTATCTCTGCTGTTAACTATCTCTGCTGTTAACTGTCTCTGCTGTTAACTATCTATGCTGTCAACTATCTCTGTTATTAACCTATCTATGCTGTTAAATATCTCTGTTATTAGCTATCTCCACTGTTAACTAACTATGCTATTAACTATCTCTGTTGTTAATTATCTCTGCTATTAACTATCTCTGCTATTAACTAACTATGCTGTTAACTATCTCTGCTGCTAACTATCTTTGCTGTTTACTATCTCTACTGTTAACTATCTCTGCTGTTAACTATCTATGCTGTTAACTATATATGATGTTAACTATCTATGCTGTTAACTATCTATGATGTTAACTATCTATGCTGTTAACTATCTCTGTGGGAGAAAGTTCCTAATAATTCGTACTGAAATACCGACACTGAATGAAACTCTTGTCCCGCTTACACGTAGGGAACTCGGTAGTTCAGAAGCAAGGCGTCGGCCTCTCAACCACAAGGTAGTGGGTTCGAGCCCCGCCACCGGTTGAAAAAGAGTTTTTTCCGAGCAAATTTTAGCCTTCTGGTCCAGGTAGGTGGATCGACATCTAGATCTAGTCCCATCTAATCCCATCGGAGACGGACGGTAAAAGGAGATCTCGTGTGCAGATCACAACACTCTGTGCACGTTAAAGAATCCCTTGGCTGTTTACAGGGCAGTCTGGGCAAAGTTAAAAAATTCTACCAAAACCCTGAGATCACCTTAGTGTGGATAAATCAAATCAAATCAAACCGCTTACGTGTACAACTGAAATACACAAATAGTATCTCCTGCACTCTACGTGTCTGAACACACTGGTTGGTTGATGTAGGTAGACCTATATCCCGAAATCTTCTTTGATGTCAGTACGCATTACAATGTTACGAGAAAGTAGTGAGTTTCAAGGCACTCTTTGTGCGACGCGAGCTACTGTTTGAAGTTTGTTGTTTTAACTTTTCGACCCAAATTGTCAAATTGTTATGAAATCAAGTGAAAGCCATGAACGTTGATTGTAACATAGATGTTTGGGTGTCGCCTCATGTTCTCCAGGGAACAGGGTCAGATCTAGCTTTTGTAGCATTAACAATAAAAACGTTTCTTTAAAGTGCATAGTACAGGGGTTGCTTGTTAGCGGACACGAGAAAGTAAATGATGCACGGCTAAACTTTGGACACGAGTAACCACAACTGGTCTGCCACCAATTCAGTGCTTCTCTCTCTCTCTCTCTCTCTCTCTCTCTCTCTCTCTCTCTCTCTCTCTCTCTCTCTCTCTCTCTCTCTCTCTCTCTCTCTCTCTCTCTCTCTCTCTCTCTCTCTCTCTCTCTCTCTCTCTCTCTCTCAATACACACACATGCACACACACACACGTCCACACTCACTCACACACGTCCACACTCAGTCACGCCCACAAACACACTCGCACTCACAAACACGCTCACACATACTACACGCACATTTCGACCCCTACAATGGCAGGATCTCCACCCTAGTTTGATGTTAGGCAAAAGCAAACTGACAGAAGATAAAAAGTACTCTCTAGATTAGCCCGTAATGTGTTTACCTTTTCCCTTCCCCTTTACTGGATGAGTACAAACGCCTCTCCTCCTTCCTATCTCAGCCCTCAGACGCCCTTTTTGAAGCAAGTGCACCCAAGCCCGTATCAATGACTTTACTTGTTTATCCATAAACCGATGTAATGTGTACTATTAACTACGCTCACAGTCACTGCAAAGCAGTTGCGGGAGATGGGGAGGAGGAAAAAAATTACCGAGTTATGTGCCCCTTTTTAATGCTTAGGTAAGGGGACTGACGCACGTTTTGCATTATCACTGCATGGTGTATTAGCGGTGGTTGGTATCGCCAGGGAAGACAACTCATCTCACCTCTGACTCGTCCCTACAAAACTACCTACCTACCTACCTACACTTTCGTTTGAGTCACTCATAGTGGGGAAAAGTTACTGTGTTACTGTTAGCTTCCATTCCATGAGAGGGGGGGGAGGTACACTTTTCTTGACACGGTCACCTTTTAAGCCCCAGATACTTACACGTAGGTAAACAAAGGTATGTAGTATGATGTATACATGCGCACGTACAGCGCGAGACATGCGTAGTGATGCTCCAAAGGTCACTTCTTTCTTTCTTCCTTTTTTCTTTTCTTTTTTATTCTATCCCCCTCCCCTCTCCTCCCTTATCCTCTTTAGTCTTTTCTATTTTTGTCTTATTCACTTTAAACATTTTCTTTCTTCTTTTCTTCTTGTTTCTCTCTCGTCCTGTTCATCTGACAGAGGCTATCCTTCTGTGTGTTCGACACCCGGCTCCCATGCGGTATGCTTACGCATTTATTGTCGTGCCCCCCTTTCCTCTCTCTCTCTCTCTCTCTCTCTCTCTCTCTCTCTCTCTCTCTCTCTCTCTCTCTCTCTCTCTCTCTCTCTCTCTCTCTCTCTCTCTCTCTCTCTCTCTCTCTCTCTCTTAGTGTGTTACATGCATTGGTTTTGAACATTTCAGACATTATTGTCTGTTCGTATGTGCTTGTGTGATTCTGCGTCTTCGGGAATTGGTGTGAATTATTTCTTTTGAAGGATAATATCATCATTCGGATGTTTCGCGGTTCTACCTTCTTGGAAATTACCATTGAAAATAGATAATAAGGATGCGTTGTGTAATAATCATAGCATGCCACGTCGACTTGTCATGTCATCCATGCGTTTAGGGAGTAAGTGGTAACTATGTTATCCCCATTTCTCTTTTCTTTTTCTTTTTTCTTTCTTGCTTTTGTATGTTTGTTTGTTTGTTTGTTTGTTTGTTTGTTTGTTTCTCTACCGTGCAATCTACCGTACACTACTGATTTTTAAAATAGTTTGTTCATTTTTGAAAAGGGAGATATTTAGGAATCATCTTCTTTATAGGCAAGGATCTATAGATTTCAGATCGAAATTATTTGTAATAATTCAAAACGATTTTTTCAGGTAGCATCTCGAAGACGCATTTTGTTTCTTCTTCTATTTGTGTTTTTGTTTGTTTTGTGCCATTTTTGTATGATTATTTTTTGTATACAACGCACACATTACACATGACGTGTTCATCGTACCTGAATTCACTAAAACGTGACGTCACTAGAATGAGAAATGGTAGTAGAAAAAATAGCACATAACAAGGTTGACACGTATTCTTTTTTCATCATATCAGATCACATCATATATATATATATATATATATATATATATATATATATATATATATATATATATATATATATATATATATATATATATAAATATATATGCTTTTCATGTATACAAACCTTTAAATGCCCTGTGTATTGAAATTAAGGGTAAAATTTTCATATCTGAAAAGGATGCGAGATAAGTCTGAAGCTGATCATTATACAAAAAAATTTTTGTCTGGTAATTTTTTAAATTGTTTAAGGAAGAAGTATTTTTAGTCTGGATTTTTGGGTAAATTTCATCGATCTGATGGACATGTGTATATATATTATAGCTGTCTGCGTTGATATGAAATAGATCTAACATCTAACATCAGCTAGTCCTAACTGGCATTTTAAAAATTTCAGATAAGTTGTTTACTCTCTTCCCTTATTCACCTTCAGTGTAAATTTTTGTCTTGATTGATACTTCCTTTCATTCGTTCTCTATCATTTCTTCTTTCTAGACCCAGTGAGATATAGATCTAGTCTTACATTTATCCTATTTTTTCGTTCTTGTTTCCCATACTCACACGTCTCTCTCTCCCTTTCTTTCTTCCCTGCCTGTTTTCTTTCTTGTTCTCTCTCTCACTCTCTCTCTCTCTCTCTCTCTCTCTCTCTCTCTCTCTCTCTCTCTCTCTCTCTCTCTCTCTCTCTCTCTCTCTCTCTCTCTCTCTCTCTCTCTCTCTCTCTCTCTCTCTCTCTCTCTCTCTCTCTCTCTCTCTCGCTCACTCGCTCTCTCCGTCTCTCTCTCTCTCTCTCTCTCTCTCTCTCTCTCTCTCTCTCTCTCTCTCTCTCTCTCTCTCTCTCTCTCTCTCTCTCTCTCTCTCTCTCTCTCTCTCTCCTCCCTCTCTCTCTCTCTCTCTCTCTCTCTCTCTCTCTCTCTCTCTCTCTCTCTCTCTCTCTCTCTCTCTCTCTCTCTCTCTCTCTCTCCGTCTCTCTCTCTCTCTCTCTCTCTCTCTCTCTCTCTCTCTCTCTCTCTCTCTCTCTCTCTCTCTCTCTCTCTCTCTCTCTCTCTCTCTCTCTCTCTCTCTCTCTCTCTCTCTCTGTTTTTTTCTCTCTCTTTCTCTATCTCCTTCTCACCTTTTATTACTTACTTATTTTCATATCTGTATTTCATTCTAGATCTGAACCTTCCACTCTCATTCATTCTCCACACCCCCCTGTGCTAAGTTTCTTATCATCACTGTCTTTTTCTTTCTTTCTTTCTCCTTTATGTTTTTCTTCTGACATCTCATTGTGTGATGCCGGAGGTATTACTTAGATCTAGATTCTAGATATTTCTCGTTTGTTGTCTGACGAAGGGTTATACCCGAAACGTCACGTGTTTATTCTGTCTTAATTAGTGGAGTTGTCACTTATTGTCATATTTTGCCTTTGACTTCACTCCACTGTGGCTCCTTCGTATTATCTAACATTGAGTAGGCTGAGCTCTGAATTATTTTGTATTTGGTAAATCTACAAATATTATGGAAGTACTATGTATGATACTGATACCCTCTTCCTCTTCGAGCTGTTGAGAGTTCGGTGGTTAAGATGGCGATGTCTTTCTATCATTGTTTGGTTTGTGGGTTTTTGTGGTTGTTTTGTTTGTTTGTTGGGTTGTTTTTTAAAACACAGATTATATTATTAAACCATTCGTTGTCTTTTGACTTGAAAAAGAGTGTTATATGGTATCATCTCCTTATCTATGCAGCTAGCAAATTAGCTGGGTTGTAATAATATATAGACCAGAAACACGTAAGCAGACAACAATAATAAGGAAGATTACATAAACAATTTGACTTTCTGATTAGAAATTAGGTCAAAAAGTGAATGAACCTTCATGTCCTCTTCAAGTACTTACATTAAGGAAACAATTCAGATCTATGAATTTTGGTTTTTTATAATTATTTTTTATTAAAGACATTGTGTTTATTTTTTATAAGAATAGATATTTACTATCGAGCAAAGTCTATTTAGCTTTCTAACGTTTTTTTCTTCTTCTATATACATAAAGCCATGTATAACATTCGTAGTCAGTTAGGGCCTCTTGTCCCTTTCAAATATACAAGATATGACATTTATTTACTTATTTATTTATTTATTTATTTATTTATTTATTCATTATTTATTTGTTTATTTATTCATTCATTTATCTATTTACTTACAACAGTCTTGCTCCTTTGTATAATGTAATTTATTGGTTTATATTTATTTAGGTATTTATTTACATACTTTCACTATAGCACCACTGGCTTTGATTGATATTCTTAAGTCATTGCTAGAGTTCCACTGATCGATCAGATTACTAACTAGAACATCAGTACTTGTTTTAAAATGAAAATGAGATAAATAACTGCATAAAACTTCGAAAAGAATAATAATTGGACTAAACCACAATAAGTGAACACCTTCGTGTTATAACTCTTAGCTTTGCTTTGTACCTAGCGGACATGGACCTAGAATCTAGTCCTTTTCTTAACGTGGCGTTTTCCATCACAGCTATGCACCCATAAAATGCCTCTAAAAATATTTTTTTTTAAATAAAAATTTTAAAATGTGGAGACAACGAACTCACTTTGTAGCATGTCCGGTTTGTGACAATGGGTCTGATTTCTTACTGTGTCAAATGTCAGAATGAAACGTCTGATTTTTTTACTGTGTCAAATGTCAGAATGAAACGTCTGATTTTTTTACTGTGTCAAATGTCAGAATGAAACGTTTGATTTTTTTACTGTGTCAAATGTCAGAATGAAACGTTTGATTTTTTTTACTGTGTCAAATGTCAGAATGAAACGTTTGATTTTTTTACTGTGTCAAATGTCAAAATGTCAAACAAAACGTCTGATTTTTTACTGTGTCAAATGTCAGAACAAAACGTCTGATTTTTTTACTGTGTCAAATGTCAGAATAAAACGTCTGATTTTTTACTGTGTGAAATGTCAGAATAAACCGTCAGGATTTCGTTCGACATTCAGAGGCTTTTTTTTTCCTTCTTCTCTCTTGTCCTTTCTTTGGGTCAACCCGAAGGTGGGCAAGGAGTTAGGCCTTGTGTGTGTTTGTGTGTATGTATGTGTATATATGTGCATGTGTGTATGTGTGAATATGTATGTGAGTGTGTGTGTGTGTGTATGTATGTGTGCGTGTGTTCTCTTTATGACTAAGTCCTAAATGCGGCCTATTAGAATTCCGTGTGCAGTTTGTACCACGATAAAATCTATTTTAAAACGTGCACAACTGCTCACTGGGATAATTTTCGTGGGAAAGACGCAACACTAAATGGCATATTATTTCCCCGCTCGACCACAAGGTAGCGTCTTGTCCAAGGGACGATTTATTGTCACCATTTCCGTTTCACGCTATAGACACAGGGAAAAGCTCTGGCACCTTTGGAAAGTAAAAGCCTTGAAGGAACTTTCTTTCTTCTTCTTATCTTTAATTTTTTAATGTTTTTTAAACTTCCACTGTGGTTAGAACTCCAATAATATGGTTTGCCAGGCGGGTAGCTTACACCAGGAACGTCTGAATCATTTGAAAATGACTGGGAAAAGATGAAGCAAAGTAAAGTGACGGTTACTAATGGTAAATGACTGAAAAAGGATGAAGCAAAGTAAAGTGACGGTTACTAATGGTAAATGACTGGAAAAGGATGAAGCAAAGTAAAGTGACGGTTACTAATGGTAAATGACTGGAAGGAGATGAAGCAAAGTAAAGTAACGGTTACTAATGGTAAATGACTGGAAAGAGATGAAGCAAAGTAAAGTAACGGTTACTAATGGTAAATGACTGGAAGGAGATGAAGCAAAGTAAAGTAACGGTTACTAATGGTAAATGACTGGAAAAAGATGAAGCAAAGTAAAAAGTAACGGTTACTAATGGTAAATGACTGGAAAGAGATGAAGCAAAGTAAAGTAACGGTTACTAATGGTAAATGACTGGAAAGAGATGAAGCAAAGTAAAGTAACGGTTACTAATGGTAAATGACTGGAAAGAGATGAAGCAAAGTAAAGTAACGGTTACTAATGGTAAATGACTGGAAGGAGATGAAGCAAAGTAAAGTAACGGTTACTAATGGTAAATGACTGGAAAAAGATGAAGCAAAGTAAAGTAACGGTTACTAATGGTAAATGACTGGAAAAAGATGAAGCAAAGTAAAGTAACGGTTACTAATGGTAAATGACTGGAAAAGGATGAAGCAAAGTAAAGTAACGGTTACTAATGGTTTAGATATAGACGTGTGTGTATTTCTCAAAACCTTTGTTACTTTCCATACTCTATGCTTTGTAAAACAAGTCAAGTTTGAATATTGGTGTTCTTTTCAACATGAGCACCAGTATGAACCCCGACATCATAGCCCGCTACACCATGCAAGGGCACCGTATAAGAGCCGAAAAAACGCCGACATGGTAATAATGGAGGGGCGCCCTTGTACGGTTAAATATTATATATAAACACTTCCATCTGCAATCGATGGGCTTTGGACCATCACATCGATCACTGATCATGGTGGCTGCATTAAAATGTTTGTTTTGTTGTAATCCTCAGAAATTCGAGTTAAAATCATAAAATGGCATACAATATGTACAGAATTTTAAAATGTCAGCTTTTATAAGCGCGGTGGCAGCCTTTTCAGTGACATTTGCCTCAGAAATTGTAGTTGATCAATGGCTCCACGATCATATTCGGAGAAGATTTTTTTCACAATTTATTCCTTTTCGCGACTGGTCTTTCTTATTTTGTTCGGTTGCAGGGCAGAGTCTCGATATTTGACCTCGTTTGCCGACGACGATCTGCGCGTCTTCCATCGCTGTGTGATATAAGAGGCGTTGCACGTCAGTGTGTATGTAAACACGCGCACAAGCATAGGATATAGAGGAAAAAAACAAAAACTGGTCATTTCGACGTCTGTTTTCACAACAGTGCACATCTAAACCTAGATTTATAATCCTATTTACATAAGTAACAATGCCAGAGATTGTCAAAAGAGTAAGGGGGCTGCTACAAAGGAAAACCCGTCTGAAGCGTTTGTTTTGTGTTATTTTCTGTTGATTTTTTTACTTGCATTTTTCTCGAAATGTAGTTTTTCCACACTAAAATTCTATCTCCTCCACCATTTACCGAACGATTTGTATTATATTTGGCACACAGGTTCCTCTTGTCAATGTTAATAGAATGACGTCGGGTTTTTTTTATATATTGTAAACTTTTTGAGAACTTATTTTTTTTGTAATAAAAACGCTGTTTTTGTACATTCACGATATATAGATCTAGTATTTTCAAAAATTCATTAAAAAAAACATATCCAAAATATTAAAAAAACCGACGTCACTCTTTAGATATTGAATGGAAAAGACGATCTGCACAGGTTTTGAGTGATTTTATTCATAACTAAGGGAGGAGATAGATTTTGAAAATTGAGTCAAAATCCAAGATGGCGGCCGTTTCTATGGCAAGCAAGGACGCTGCAAACTTTTCAATGATATAGGATGACTGTATTTTGACAGTTACTCATGTCAATAAGTGACAATTCTACTAATAAAGACAGAACAAACACGTGACGTTTCGGGTATGACCCTTCGTCAGACAACAAACAAGAAATATCTAGAATCTAGATCTAAGTAATACCTCCGGCATCACACAATGTGATGTCAGAAGAAAAAAACATAAAAGAAGAAAGAAAGAAAGAAAAAGACAGTGATGATAAGAAACGTAGCAGAGGGGGTGAAGAATGAGCGAGAGTGGAAGGTTCAGATCTAGAATGA
>JAXRKP010002610.1:0-43383 GCA_037039925.1 Doris montereyensis | reverse complement strand
ATTTGTATTATCCCCTCACTTTTCTACTCATAATATTTGTTTATGTCCATTTCTGTTTTGGGATTTTATTTTAACTGAACAGATACAAAATGATAGGTGTAACCAATTGATGTGTCATAGCTCACACTCATGTTATTTGCTTTGTGTCTTTTCATAGCCCGTGCTTTTATTTCTATCGCTATCTGCTTTAGGATTTTTCTGTCCTATCCCATTCCCAATATCTTAGGCCGGAGTCGTAGATCTACTAGTTTTCAACCCTACCCCCCGCCCCACCCCCAGCACACACACACACACACCCCACACCGCACACCCACTCACACATGCATACACACACACACACTACACACCAGACAAATTTGCATTATTCCCTCGGTACGCATAGCTGGAGCTATATTTATACTTACATTTGTCGACGCTCATCGTCTCTTTTAAAACCCTTCGACGAATGAATTAAACAATGGAAGAAAATTACGTGGACATTCAGATGTCTACTTTCTATGAAACTACGGGGACATCCACGCATACTACGTCATCACTCCCTGCGTTTATCCTAAAACAACGTTAACATTATGAGAAACAAAACAAACATGTGATATTCGTGTACAACCCTTCGTCACACAACAAACGAGGAATATATTATTATACACACCTAAACATGCATCACACATTATGATGTCAAGAGGAAAAACAGTCTGGGAGAGGAAAGAGGCGGCGAAGAGAGAGGAGAAGAATCAAGAAAGGGAAGATTTTTTTATTTTCATTCTGTAAATCTACCAGAAACGGGGAATATTTTAAGTCTGACAATACATTGCATATTGTCTTCTTCTTCTTCAACATAATAACTGACCAACTCAATTCTGGAGCATTATTGTCAACGCGCATATTTTGATTTAACCCAATATATTAATCCAATTTTGATTTTAGAATGATGTGTTTAATTCTGTTTTTAAAGTCTTCAGTGCTATTGCTGAGTTTTATTTCTGTTGTCTGTCCATTCCACAGTCTTACCGCACTAGGATAAAATCAATGCAGTTGGCAATCAATGTTTGCCTTGGTTTAGAGATGCCTGGAATAACAATAACATAGATGTTTGTTATTTAATGTGAACATGTGAAAAGGCTTCTAATGTGGCTAACTTGCTGTAGTGCAATGTGATAGGCCTGACAATACACTTCATTACACATCCATCAGGACTGCATTTAGTCTACTATGATTAGGTAGAGTGAGAGGAGTTGTGAATTGCTGTGTAGTAGTCGTGATGCCGCCACAGGTCGTATTAAAAGCTATTTTAAGGTTAAAACAGGAAGTGGTGACGTAGTATACTTGGATTGGATGTCCCCTAGTGGCAGAGACTAGGTAGATATTTGGATGTCCATGTATTTTCTCCTTTTAAAAAGATAATATTCAATTTGTGATTATATATAGTGAAACAGATTTCATGACGTCATGAGTACTGATCTCGAAAATCGTCACATTTTAACAGAAACAATTCTAGTTACCACAGAGATAGAACTAAGCTTATGTTAAAATCCTTAAAGTACATTAATTAATTAGGCCCAATGTTTAATGACTGTCTCTGTTGTATGACCGATTGAATGATAGATAGGCCTATAATTGCTTATTTTTTCATTAGTTGGATGTCATTGTCAAGCAGGCAGAGCGGTTAAGAATTTGTTCCTGATCTTGATCTTCCCGTGACAACGATTGAATCTAAATCTAGAATTCTATTATTTTACCAAGGCATTCAGCCAGTTGCTCCAGGAATATTTATCTTTATTTTCCCCTTGCCCCTTTCTCCTCCATCTTTTTGTGGTACATTTATTACCAGTGCTCCACTTAATGCCGTCTCCTCATTATACATGTGCATGTTATAGGCCCCTAGGTATATGACTAACACCGATACTGTCGTTTTCTTGTTTTTGTTAACGTTTTTTCAACTCTCAAAAGATTTCATTTCGAGTTGTCAGCAACAAATGGATATCTCCACTTTTTGTAATTTTGAGATAACTGAGAGCTATCAACTTGTTGCATGCGATGAGAACGTTTTGTTGTTGTTGAGATATACATTTATTGTTACTACGATTTTATGTTACTGAGCAGAGCACGTGATGATGTTGGTATTAGTTGAGAGTATAGAAGGCGACAGTGTGGAAAAGACAGTCAAATGGTCAATTTTCGCATTATGTGAAGATATCCATTTGTTGTTGTTAGCCCTCGATCTGCTCTTTTTAATGTCCCAATAATAATTCGACCCCTCCCCCTATTTATTTATACTTGTCCCATAAACCCACTGTCGTAAGTAGAGCTAATTTGTCAATACAAAAAGATAAAAGATCTAGTTACGTGACCATATCGTTCCAATTCCATTTTCTTTACATTTAACAGCAAATCTTCGTACATGTTATTGATTAATGTGTTGTCTCACTCTACCATGTAGGCTCCTATTTCCTCTCTGGTGATATGGTTGTCTGAGGCACCTCATTATTGCAGTTTGTATCTTCTGTAGGAGCTCTGCTATGACTCGCAAATGTTGGTACTTACTGAAGGAACTAATAAGGCGAGATTATGCATCAAATCTCAATTCGGTTTTAAGTTGACAAGTATCTCTTTAGATTGGTCTTAACTTTGCCATTGTAGTGGTAGCAATTGCAATTATTCTTGAATTAAATTCTGGCCTAAATCTATTTTGGCTGATAATAAAAACCAAAATACTCAAGTTGTTTGTGTTTTACTTCTTAAATGTTGTCCTGTGACTTTTATTCGTGCGTTCATTGATTGTCATTTCACATTAGCTCGAAATAATGTTATTACATTATACTACATTGTGTTTTATGATTGATACAGTTTTCTGAAAATATAATATTATGACAGTATTTCATCGTGGCATCATCTACAATGATGGGTACGCCACGCCTCTGATTATTACCATTTATGCAAAATATCTATAAGTATAAACGTTTTTCTAGCTTTTCAATGTGCTCCCTCCCAAGATAATTATATATTTATTAATCTGACAAAAGTTATGACCAGATAGCAAGCACTCCAACTTGCTGCTTGATCTGATATATTCTAACATTCTATATCTATGTTAACTTGAAGAAAAAGAAAGAAAGAAAGAACCACTGATACCCCAACAAGGAAATTCGGAAGTCCATTTCTCTTGGTCTTTGGTGGGCATTATACAAGGGAAGGTACTGTCGACAAATTTATATCGGCTCTCTGCTACTCTCAGCATGCAGAGTAGCTTTCTACCATTACCTAGAATAAAATATACACTGTATTAGATCAAGAAAGTGCTGAAAAAAAAGCAGAAACCCAATCAGACAAAAAGTAAAAGGGAATTCTGACTAGATTCTAGATCTACTCAACTAATAAATCTAAAGCGAGGTAATGTTCTCGATTATCCACTAAATTTATGCCAAAGACAGGAAAATACTGCTTTATTATTTTGATGTTTACTTTTTACAAAGTTTAGGCTGTAGACACTCTAGTATCCACCCTCCCCCCCCCCATTTAACGTAGATCTATCTATATTTTAGATCTAGATTCTTTGACTCAGTTTTGCTAGAGATTAGAGATATTCATGGTCTTGAAGGCTGGCTGCAGGCACAATGCAGTACATTTATAGCTTTTACCTAGAGCTAGATATTCCTAGATCTACATGCTCATGCTGATGGCATGTTATCTTTCCATTCTAACATGAGTATCATCAATCAGTTATAAACAGATGTAGGGATCATAGACAGAACACACATTACAGCTCTAGATCTCTAGTAAGATGTAGATCCTAAAAACAAAGACTAAAAGAAAGACAAAAGGAGTTCCAAAAAGGACAAAATCACGGAGATGAAATGTTGTTTTTATAATAAATATTATTATCACACCTTGATTTCCTGACTGCAGTCAGTAAGTAAAGTAAGAGAATTAGAAGAGTAAAAAAAATTGGTAAAAGAACTCACTTAGATCTAGATCTAGATCTATCCACACTCAATAATAGGCTCTAGATCTAACACTCTCAGTCATGAAATATGATTGATTTTTAAAAGAGAAACTGTTTGGTTTTATATCACATAGAAATATAGAGCTAGTCCTATAGATATAGATTCTAGATCTAGATCTAGATTCTATATATTATATGTGGGGACCTATTTGTATTCTTTTTGTGAACAGTAAGTATAAAGAAAAAAATTCTTTACTTCAAAGCCATTATAACGTGAAGCAGAGCAAGCAATAATAAGACAAATGCCTCCTGGACAGGACTCTAGTCTGGCACAGATGTCATGTTTACTCCGGTGCTATTGCTTACATTACCCATTTTCACCTGGGTCGGAGTGGGAAAAAATGCATTCAATGTCTTTTCCAGGAATACAACGTGCATCTAGCTTTGCTAAGGTTCGAAACCAGGTGATCATGAATGATGAAATCCGGCAACCTTTACAACCCACTTGGCCACTGATGCCACCCATAATTTCTTATCAAGTTTCTTTAAGGTCGTTACGGCCCATAGGAGCCAGAGATTATCCTAGCTTCAATAGTGCGAAACAGAGGCAGGTGATATAATCACTCCCTGGACAGGATGCTAGTCTGACATATATAGTTTTGTTTACTCCAAGGCTAGTGCTTGTTACCCATTTGTACCTGGGTTGAATGGGGACACTGTGTATTAAAGTGTCTTTCCCAAGGAACACCCCAATCAGATCTAGCTTTCCTAGGAATCGAACCCTGGATCCTAGGATTCCCAGTTTGGTTACCTATCAACTTGGCCACTGAAGCCACCATAACAAGTTATAGCCTACTAATATTATATTACTTATTTAAAGAAAAAGTTTCAATAATTCTGCTACTTTTCTCCCCGGTTTAAAAGTTAGCTACTATTCTCTGTGAACTGACACAGAGAATCAGTATTTAATGATATAGCTAGATAAAGATAAGTTCAGTGCAGACTTTAGATATCTTTAGGCTTAGATCTAGAAATCTATATCTACACATATTTTATTGGAAAATCTGTTTGTAAAGTAAAGACATAAATAAAGTATTGTAAGAATCTATGGATTCTATTTAGACCTAGATATAAATCTACATACTTTTTAAAAATAATATATGTAATTCTCTTTTGATTGCAGACTGTTGCTGGCATTACAGTACGACACAGTGAAGCCCTTGATCAATGACAGCAAAAAATCACACTTAAATCAATTCTTACTAAGAGATTGTATTTCAGACTTACTTGCTGAACACCTGGTGTGATGAGTATTAGAAATAATGTCTCATATTATGGTAAGATTTTATTCTACTTTAACATCACTTTTTGGGTGATCAATAGGCCTACTTGTAATCAGGATAATCGCACTTTAGCACTGCCAACATTTCACCGGGCACATGATTACATATCCCAGTTTAAACTTGGTGTAAACTCTGTCCTTGCCACTCACGGTACAGCACAAAGTGTGTTCCCAAGTTCTCTCCTAGTCGATTACTTCTGGATTAGCATATCTGGATTGGCATCATTGGCCATATGCTTGACGATAGAAAAAGACACTGCGGCGATGCTTAAGTGGGAGTAATACTAGTAAGACGATTAGAGAACATGCGAAAGGGTTTTTGTTTTTGTTTCCTTAAGTAAAATCGAGAAAGAAATAAAATATTCATATTATATTCCTCATGTTTTTATACTTTGCCATCAGGAAACAAGACAGAAACAATATTATTCAATATAATATAATGAAAATATAAGAAGAATCAGATGTATCACTCATACATGGAGTGAGCGGAGCAGGGACTACGGCACATAAGCCTTGTGGAGCCCAATATTTTATGGCGAGAGAGAGAGAGTGATAGCTATACAGGGTGTCCAGCAAGGTCGGAAAGTCAGAAATGTCAGATTTTTCACATTCACGTGGAAAGGTCGGAAATTGATGTCTTTGGGTAGGAAAACAAGTAGGAAATTGGGCTCAGGTAGTAAAAACAAGGTTCCCATGCATCAGGGAAATCCTTGGAAAATGAAAAGAATGTTTCCCGGTCGAGAAAATACCAAGGGAAATGATATATTGAGGACGAGCATGAGAGAAAATCAGGGAAATCAAAGGAGACATGAACAATTATCGGCATCACGAAATAGGAAAAAGTTTGTGGACGATGAATCATCATTTTGTCATTAATGCTTTGCTGTCTGGCAATGCTTTTATGTTGAAACTAAATGATTCCGATACCTTCTTTAAAATTGTAAAGTTTGCCTGGGGAATTAATTTGGATTTCGACACAAAGTTTTCAATACTTTCTTTAGTTTTGCGGCCATACCATGAACTGCGTATCTACGGCCCAGCCTCCTTTCTTCAATTTGACTTCAACTCTGGAGAGATTAAGAATGCTGTGTGTGTTAAAAAGCCGATTGCACACATTGTTATATGGTTCATACCAAAGGGCGAGAGACAGAGGACAGTGTGCATATTTTAAGTGTGATCGCGCACATGTATGTGTAAGAAGGGTAGACAGAGAATGTTTTGTGTGTTTAATGTGACCAATCGCACATGTGTGTATTAGTATCAGAGAGAGAGAGAGAGAGAGTATCTATGGAGAGTCGGGAGTTTACGGATGGCCGAAAGGAAAATGCCAGTATTTAGTAAGAAAAGAGGAGGTTGGATGATCGAAGGGATATTATGCGCACACGAACTGATAGCAGAATAGAGGTGGGGGAGGGGGCAGGGTGAAGAAAGTCAATGTGAATACATGATAGCAAAACAAGAGGCGACTGATGTATGGTATCGGAAGAGAAAGAGAGAAAAAAATGAATGCGTCTTCCAGTACAGTGTAGACATGGGTGGGAAAGGGTAGAGCCAGGAAGAAGGCAAATCGAAATTATACTAGATTCAGGTCTAGATCTAGATTCCGGTTTTATTGAAGAAGAAAAAAAGAGGGGGTGGGGCGGTTGCCAATATAATGGAGATATTTTACTAGGGGAGGGGGGTGGGTAGATGTTTTCCGTTGCAGTCAATAAAAAAGTTTTGATCCTAAGAAAGAAAGAGACTGGGAGAGGGGGGCTGGAAAGCCGTCCAAACCCCATTTTCTTCTCTGTAGACTGAAGTAAGTATTTGTGCATGTGTTTTAGGCTATGATATTGTTACTCTTATGTTTGATTTATTTTTTTACTTTAGAGAGATTATTTTTTATTTTGTCATTAATGCACTGTTTGCATGTTTTGAGAAATGATGGGGGTAGATCTATCAGCTATCAGAATTATAATTTTTTTCAGAAATGTGTGGTGAGACCCAGTAGAAAAATGCTGAAATAGTTCTTTCTTTCTTTATCAGTTCCCATTCTACCTTTCGGTGTATGGATTCAGATGCCCGAGATGATCTTTCTCCAGGGTGCTTTGTCCTGGCATTTTCTGTTTCCTTCCAAAAAAGCCTCTTTTATATCTTCTTCCCACTTTCTCCAAGGTCTGCCTTTTGGTCTTTTACCTTGGGCTTTAGCACTGTATACTGATTTAGCTATTCGATTGTCATTCATTCTGTTTACATGTCCAAACCATCTCAATTGATTTGTTTCTATCTTAGTTTTTATGCCATCTGCTTTGGTTTGATCTCTTATTGTTGTGTTTCTGATTTTGTCTATTAGTTTTCCCTTCTACTCTTCTTGAATATTTCATTTCAGCTGCCTGTATTCTACTATATTCTCTACTTTCTAAGATCTTGCAACTTGATTATGAAGCAATTTCACATAAAGGAAATTAGGGCTGTAGAAATAAATCTAAGTGTGGATGATAGGTCTAACTTCTTTCCTTCCACTCTTTCACTTACCTCTCCTCTTGCTATTTCCTCTTTGGGGGGGGGGGGAGGGGGTGGCAGTTTTTGGACCAAAAGGTTGATTTTCTATTCTTTGCATATTCGGGTAGAGCGTTCATTTATCTACAAGTTCATGGCAGGAAAATGTCTATATGACGTATAATTTTTTTGTACAAAATATTTTGTAGGCAAGGGTAGGTAAAAACAATCAAAATTTTCATGTAAATTACCTAACACTGACTGAAGAATGACAGTAAAAATCATGTATATTGGCGGTTAATCAAATGTGGCAACACACGATATTTGACCTCGTTTGCCAACACCAATAGTTGCGTCTCCGTCGTTGTGTATATAAGTAGGCGTTGTGCATCAGTGTGTATAAACACGCGTACAAGCATAGGATATAGAGGGAAAAAAAACAAAAAAAATGGTCATTTCGACGTCTGTTTTCACAACAGTGCACATCTAAACCTAGATTTATAATCCTCTTTACATTAGTAACAATGCCAGAGACTGTCGAAAAGTAAGGGGGACTGCTAAAACAAGGGAAACCCGTCTGAAGCGTTTGTTTTGTGTTATTTTCTTTTGATTTTTTTACTTGCATTTTCTCGAAATGTAGTTTTTCGCACTAAAATTCTATCTCCTCCACCATTTACCAAACGATTTGTATTATATTTGGCACACAGGTTCCTCTTGTCAATGTTAATAGCATGACGTTGTTTTTTTTATATATTGTAAACTTTTTGAGAAATTATTTTTTTTTGTAATAAAAATGCCATTTTTGTACATTCACGATATTATAAAATTTTCAAAAATTCATTAAAAAAAACTATCCAAAATATCCAAAAAACCCGATGTCACTCTTTAGATATTGAATGGAAAAGACGATCTGCACAGGTTTTGAGTGATTTTATTCATAACTAAGGGAGGAGATAGATTTTGAAAATTTGAGTCAAAATCCAAGATGGCAGGTAGCACCTTTTATGGCAACCAATGACGCTCAAACTTTTCAATGATATTTCCTGTTGTATTTTGACAGGTTACTCATGTACATACCAAAGCAAAAACCTTAACTCAAAAGCAAAAAAATCACTTTAGGTGCAGGCCGGTCTTGAATGACTACTTGCTATCAGGGCTGTACAGATTCTTATTCTTAAATAACAAGACCTGGTAGGGGGCCTCAAGGTTAATGAATCCTATCTAGGGTAAGTAAGAAAATCCTGTTCCTTCAAAACCTTTCAGGCCTATAGCATTAAATTATCCAACTGGTTTCTATCGAGGGTGAAGGAAACAATAAGTGATAATAATCACCTCCTGGCCAGGACGTTAGTCTGATGCAGGTTTTACTCCCAAGCTAGTGCTTGTATCCATTTGCACTTGGGTAGAGTGGGGAAAATGTGTATAAGTGCCTTTCCCAAGATCTGCCTTTGCTGGAGGACCTCGGGGAGCTCATGATCCCCAGTCCGGCAGCATAACTGAATTTTCTATAACAGATATCCTAGATTAAAAAAAGAAAGATTTGTAGTCACTAGGTTCATTATAATTGTGAAATTTCTACTATGAAGTTTTACAGCTAATACTATACACTATTTCTTGAAATGTTCTCATATTTTAATCCAATTAGGTCATCAAAATAATCAAATTAGTTCAAGCAGGAGTGCATTTGAAAAAATATCTTCGAAAACGATTTACAAATAGCTTCAGCAAGCAATTTCCCAACATGATATAAATTCTGTGAAGAACAACAAGAGTGACATCATGTTGATTTTCACTACAACAGTCAAACATCTCTTCAGTTGGCAGTTTGTGAGGGCTGCGCTGACATTTTTTCCTACTTATTGAAAAGGTCCATCCTTATGATCTTTTTGTTTTGTTTTATGTTTCCCCATTGTTAAAGAGCTTATCAAGTTCTAATTCCAATCCGTTTTCATTTCAGTCTCAAAAGTTTTGAGCCAGGCATTTAATAAAGTTACTAACAAGTATTCAGTAAGAATCGGGATGAATATTTCATTATTTACAAAATTGATTTGACTGAGAGAAAACATACTAATTATGACACAGTGATGATAATGAATGATAAAATATGTTTAAAGGATTATTTTAAACATGTTAAAACAGCTACCTTATCTGATAGCTGCAAACATATGGATTATAATGCAATAGCCTGTACATTACATATTTTGAATAGGGCAGTACAAAAGAAACAGTATTTTAGCCCAATTCATTGCATTGTACTGAAAATAAAACATAAAATCAATCTTTTCATTCTTTAATGCTTTTAAAATTGTATAGCATTTTGTGAATTGAATGTTTGATGAATGTGTTTGATTGAATCTCAAATTTAGGATAGATTATGTGAATCAGTCTGATGCAGAGGGGAATTCCCTTCTAAATATGGCCTGTTGGAGAGGATTTGGACAAATAGCAAAACTGCTCATTGACAACGGTTCTGATGTTGATTCTCAAAATGAGTCTGAAATACATCACTCAACGTCTGTGCCTACAAAAATTTTCCTGAAATTGCAGAGGTTGTAATTAATGAAATTCTTGACAAAAAAATTCATTTATTCATATGGGTTGGGTTTTTTATGTCTTTCTTCTGCTCAATTCGTTTATCCTGTGATCATGACCATTTTGTTCTGTCAATCATCCACGCAATAATAATGAAACTTATGTTTTCTTGTCTGTCTATTAAATCAGTTTAACATTTTTCAATGACAACGTATTTTGCATTCATTAAAATTTTCATTAATAATAACTGAACGTTCACTGTTTATCCAGAACTCTTCAGACCTTATTGAAAGCAAAATGTAATGCTAACCTTGCCAACGGAACAGGACACACTCCACTATTCTGCGTCTGTCAAAAAGGAGATGTCAGCTTTGTGAAGCTACTTTTAAGAGCAAATGCTGATCCTAACTGGGAAAAACCATATCTTGACCACACCATTGGTGACAGCCTCAGAAATGGGACATTTGTCAGTAGTAAAAGAACTCCTGTGTGCCCATCGGTAATCGTTTTCATTATAGTTACATTTCAGATATCTCAATTAAATTTTTTCTTTTAGTCTTTTCTTTTTTCTGATCAATTAGCTCTCTCTGTTTATAGATTTATTAATGTAGTCTTTCCTAAGGCCTTATAACACTAATATTTATCCTCAAAAATAGATATAAAATGATTTGAGAGAGAAAGCGTGTGTGTTGGAGGAAAAGGGCCCATATGTCAGCAAAGCTCATTTTAAGCCAAAATGTCTACAAAGGTGAAATACATGTCAGACATTGAAAATGTAAGACAGGGTTGTGCTTTTCAAACAATCCTTGCAAAAAAATCTTGTTTGTGGAAGTTGAAACCATTCTTATCAATGCCTGTTGATCTTTGACTTGAGGTCTCAATATAATTTACTAAAATGTTCAAAAGCTTTCAATGTTCAGACATATAAACTATTTCCATCTGTCTTTAATTTTTTGTGTATACAAAATCAAATATTGTTGTGAATTGAGTGAATAAGACAATTGCTTTTGCATTGCTTTGATGCAAGAAATGATAATCCAATATCTAGAGACAGATCTTTAAAGCTGATTTTCTCCAAAAATATTTTCTTACATTGTGTTACAAAATTTGCAATATCTCAAAATCTTTCCTGGATATCTGAAGAATAAAAAAACCAGGTGATTTAAAATTGAAAAAGTTATTTGAATTATTTCCCGCATATGGGAACATATATATTATGTCCTTTTCTTTGACTTGCACAAACAATTTCAACTTAGCACTCTTGAAAAAAATAGGAAGGGTGACAGAGAACTCATTCACGTTCAAGCAGTCGCATTCATTTGTCAGTCATACTGTGCAAATGACAAATTTGTTTCAGTAGAATATAATTTAAAATCTAACAAACGTTTTCATATTTTAAACACAGATGCTGACCCAAATCTTCAAAACCGACATGGTCGTTCAGCATTGTTTGAGGCTGCAAACAATGGCCATGTTGAAATTGTTCATGAGCTTCACTGTCAAAAGCCAATTTAAATCTTTCAACAGTGAAGGGTAACTCCTCTTTTAGGTAAGTTTGCACACTTTATAGCTAAGACTATAATTGTTCAGCCGTAAACCGGTTTTCATATGCTTTTCTTTATTTTCAGTGGTCTAACCCATTATTCATGTTGTTTCCCCATTTCCATCCATCCATCGTCCACTAGGGACCAGCTATCTCTCATGAACAGTTTTTTCAATTTCATGGCTTTGTAACATGAATAGAAGCAAAATATTACCATATCAAGATTCTATCTAGATTTTTTAAAACATAGTCTACCCTAATAATGAAATTCATAATCATAGTTAAGATGAGGGATAGATGTACTGCTGCAGAAAGGAAAAGACATAAATATAAAAATGGATGTTTTCCCTGAATGTAAGAAAGATACTACAGAGTGACTTTGATGTTGATTTTCACTACAACAGTCAAACATCTCTTCAGTTGGCAGTTTGTGAGGGCTGCGCTGACATTTGTTCCCTATTTATTGAAAAGGTCCATCCTTCACGATCTTCTGTATTTGTTTTATGTTTCTCCATTGTTAAAACGTATCAAGTTCTAATTTACAGGTACAAATTACGATCCGTTTTCATTTCAGTCACAAAAGTTTTGAGCCAGGCATTTAATAAAAGTTACTAACAAGTAAGAATCGGGATGAATATTTCATTATTTACAATAGTTGTATTTGTGTTGATACCATACTAATTATGACACAGTGATGATAATGAATGATAGAAATATATTTAAGAACAGCTATCTTATCTGATAGCTGCAAACATATAGATTATAGTATTGCAATAGTCTGTACATTACATATTTTGAACAGGGCAGTACAAAATACAGTATTTTAACCCAATTTATTTTCATTTACAAAATGGATTAGTTAAATATATTCAACCTACTTCTTGTAGTCAATGCACACTGAAACCTAAGATGATCTAAAGTACATTTATGAAAACATTGATAACAAAAAATATTATACAGAATACTTTCATCATAATTATCGTCTGAAAGAGATTTTAGATCGAGATTCCCTGTTCTAAGATCAATAAAATTGTTCTTTTTCAAAGTTGATTCATGGGCATAAAAACTTGGGTCAAAGATAACCAATATTATATATATATTTATATACTTATATTTATTTATTAGTTATTCTTACATACTTTTACACAAAAAGAAAGACATTTTCTTTTGATTGATCTATCTCCCTATTATATAAATAAAGTATGACACAGCTGTTTTACTTACATTGAAATGCATGTTAAGTTATATAGACGTATTTACATTAGTTTGCAAAAACCTTACTGACGTGAGAGCAAAAGAATTAATTATTGTATCTTTCTGATTTTGCTTCTTTTGAGAGGTGTTGCCTGTTTCATATGGATCTGTTATAGTCATTATGTAAGGGATGTTCATGGTCTTACAAAACAGCTTTTGCTTTGTCGTTAAATATTCCTCAGACAGAAATTGAAATGTAATGGTTAATGAGTCATGATTTTAGATGCCCTTATCAGTTTGTTCAATCTTCCTTCCTGAACTTTGTCCAGGTTGTGACTATCAAACATGTTTTTTCTCTTTCACAAATGCAATGAAGCTTTGAATGACAGAAGAATAGAAAATTACCATTACCTGTTGATTGATGTTTAAAGGCCTCAATTTTAATACTCGATCCATGATTTCAGTTAAAGGACAGACTATATAGTTTTTTAATGTAATTCTTATTTTTTCCATAGAGGCGATTTCAAAGCATCAGACAGAAACAGCGAGGGCACTAATGGATTTAGGATGCGATGTTAACGCAGCGGACAGGACGCATCAGGCTCCCATACACAGTGTCATTAGACAAGGTAAGTCGATTATAGGAAATGTACCTGATGGGTAATTTATGTAGAGTTGTTTTTTTTTTCACAAAAAACAACATTTTGTTTTATATTAAATGGTGGCACTTGCTAAGTAAAGTGAAAAATTTACAAACTCCATTTTGTGTTTATATTTCAAAGATAGTTACATCAGGTTATAAGATATTTTCATAATTCATCCACTAATAAAAAAAACAACTTTATATGAGCTTCATTTAAACTCATCTAAACTTCTTCTCAATGGTTTGTTTACATTTACATTTCTTGACAGTTTTGTAGTTCTAGAACCGCTGGCGGTTTGGCAGTTTAGAAAGATTCACTGTCCTCAGGTTAAAAGATTATCATAATTCATCCACCTAATAAAAAAAAGACAACTTAGTTACATGCATATGCCTGCTTCATTTAGAGCTTGAAAGTGTGACTCAGCCTGTGTGTTCAATATGTTCAACTTCTTTCTCCTCAGTTGGTTTGTTTTACTCTGATCTTATATTGGTCTTCACCTTTCAATAAGTCACAATTGTGGTCTAAATTTAGTACAATAACATCATTTATGAGAGCTAGTGAAATAAGAGGTGTGTGACTTGTCGGTTTCTGTCGATTTGTACAATGTCGGCCTGCACAGGCAGCTGTCGACTTCTGTCAGTTTAATTTTTCAGCAGGGGTTATGTGCGTGTCGGTTTTTGTTGATTTAACCCTTTGAATCCACGTCACCGCAAACCGAGGAACTCTTCCGTTACTATATACTCAGTCACCAGTGTAGGGATGTTGTCAACACTTCTAATACTTCTATGAGCACATTTTCGAAATTTAACCAACCAATCACAAAGCTTCGTTATAGCAATGTGACCAGAAACCTCCTTGATAATATGTTAGCTTCCATGTGGTGATAACTTTGAATGTGTAACTGTGTAAAGTGATAAATTCAATATGAAACAATCGATTTCTGCCCATCCTGCAGTGGGCGGTTGGCGGTGCTGCTCGTAGGTCCTGTTCTTCCCTTTTACTCTTTGACTTCTGTTTTGTCTTGCTGTTTCCTCTTAATTCACCATGAGATCACCACAATGGTGGATGGGATAAATTTCAATTAAACAAAAAAGCCAATTCTGGATTTTCCACTCTTGAACAAAAACGGTTAGTCTTGTTTACAATTGAAAAAGTGCTTAGAAACCTTGAATTGTCGGACGAAGATGAAGTTGATTACACTGATTCTTATCCTGATAGTGACTTGGAAAGCTATCTACATTAGAATTTAGATGAGGATATTAATATTTTTCAAGCCAGGCATGGCACATTAGCTACTACTGATGGGGATAGAGAGACTATTGATGTAGATTCAGGCAAAGGATGGTTATTGGTGTTAAATTAAAACTGTCGTTTTGTGATGTGTTTGAGTTTGAACCATAAACTGTGCCTTGTTTTTCCCCCGTGCTGTTCCCTTGTATAGTTTGTGGGAAGGGATTTTGTTCAGGGGTGTGAAAACCCTCAGGGATCCCATTGAAGGGAATTTTTAGCCTCAAGAGGTCAGTGTTGAAGGGTTAAACACTAAAGGGTTAAAGAATATTGCTTATACATACTTTTGAGTAAGAGTAGTGTGGCCTAAGGAACGGTAAACGAATGACAGTTGAAGGAAATGTTCACTACTGTGGACAGAGCAGTGAAGGTTTTTAGTCATTTTCATTATTTGAATCTGAATTATATATTGTGAAGGTCATGAGGAAAGTTTTTTTTTAATGTTTGAGAAGGAATATGTTTTCTTTCCAAAATTGCTCCATACATAAATAGCAAATGGCAGTTACGATATGGTTTATGATGGTTTTATGCAATTCAGTAGTTAGGCAAAGTGAAATAGCTTTTTTTAGATTAAAATCTATTTAATTTCAAACATAATTATTTGATGATGGTGTCGGTGACTGAGGGGTAAGGCTATGTTTGGGTATCATGAGGTCCTGGATTCGAATCCCAGCAAAGCTAGTCAGAAGTTGTGTTTCTTGGGGAGATTTCATGCATTTTCCCACTTGACTCAGGTGCAAATGGGTACAAACACTGGCTTGGGAGCAGAAATCTGCATTAGACTAACGTCCTGTCCTGGGGGTGGCTATTATCACCTGTTCTGCTTCACACTATAGGAACTGGGATAAGCTCTAGCTCTTTAGACCATAACGAACTTGAATGAACTTTAAGATTTTTTAAAGTAAATCAAAGTTGTCCTTTAGGTTGAACAACTTCTTCATGCTTTTGGTTTTACTCAAGGGCCTTACAGCATGATTCAGGTCTGCTTCATAGGCCTCACCAATAGTATTTTGACTAATGTATAGACTAATTTTCTTATGGAATGAAAACATTTTCCTTGATAAATAATTTATCTGCATCACTAAACTTTGTCTGACAAATAGGATTATCAATTTTTGTAAGCTTTCATCCAGGTTTCGGTTGCGGGCATACATGTTTCAAATGTCTGTTTTTAGATGTTTCTTCACATAAAAGTCAACTATCTCAGGTATGCTTAAAGTGGCTATGGGTAAAGCAATTATCAAATTAAATAATTTATCAGATTATGTCACACCAATATAGTTTCAGAAACTCTTCATTTTCTGTTTCATAAATGAACAAATTAAAAAGTTTTGTTGTTTTTGTCTTTTGAATAGTGACAAGTATGTTCAGTGCATCTGAAAACTCAGGTATGAGGTCTCTAGTCAATCACCTTGTAGACAAAGGCGCTGATGTGAACAAAACAGATGGAAAAATGGACACCACTTTATCAAGCAGCTCTCAGTGGAGATATTGGTCAGTTATTGACTGATGACACATGTTTTAATTTAATCTTGAATATATAATTAGAGAGAGAATGTTATTGAACATTGAAAGATCATATATACGACTTATGTTTGGAACATTCAGATGTCATGAAAGGTCTTCATAAACAGTAAAAGAATACCTTTTGTAAACTGGAGGTTGTACACAAAATTTGAATTTGCTGCTGTGCAGTTATATTTGTTGTGCCATGAAATTGACTCTAAGAAAATTCTTGTGCTGTTTGACAAACTTGTTATTTGACTCGTTTCCAGAGTTGTGTTATGAAATGTTTTAAATCTCCTCTTATTTTATTTTGAGGAAAGCTTTGTTCCTTTGTTTTTTTAAAGATTATATTTGTATACAATTACCAACAAATCACTGCAATCTTTCAAAAAAGATACATATATTGATAGTTGATGCAACTGCCTGATGGCGAACAATGCTTCTGGTCCTTTTTACTCCTAAGATCTCTGTCAAATATTGATGGCTCAAGGTGCTTGTCTAGATAGTGTCACAAAGCAAGGCAGTTCCATCTTGCATGCTGCAGTGTATGGTGCGAATAAAGACATTGTGAAACTAGTCCTTGAAGCAGGTAATCTATTTAATAAATATAAATAAAAGATTTGCTTCAAACAGGCATACTATGGCAAAGAAATGTTGCGTGGATTAAGTTTATGAAAACAATTACAAGGGAAGCCATCGTATAATAGTTTTAAAAAACAGCAAACACAAATTTGTAGATTAATCTAGTTTATACTTATTTGGCTGAAGTAAGTAGAATGTGGCCATTGGAATAAAAATGTTAAATGGTCTTTGATTGAAGCAGTTATATTATTTAATATACAAAGAGTCCATATGAAAAATGTTTTAGTTACATTTATCTAACAGTGGACATTTGACAAAAAAAGCACTCTTTGTTATTAAAGTTACAAAACTTCAAGCAGGCTCTTAGAATTGTAGGATACAACAAAACCATAAAGATTATATTACTTCCCATAAACAAACTATGCCATTAAAAGTCAATATTCTCAAAATTTCTTTTTTGTGTGTGACTATGACTGTTTTTCTTTGTGAACTCTTCATATGCAAATAAATATATTTTACCATTAAAGTCGGTGTATTGTCACAAATACGAATAAAGATCTTTTGAGACAAATGAAGATAATCTTCCAAAAGTTGCATGAAGTATTTGTATCTTTGTAATTGTAAATGAAGGCATTTTGAAACTCTTACTTGAAACCGGCTGAAAAAAGCATTATTGGCTTACTGTAGCTCAGAGCAGGTATGAAATTGCATATGCCCCCTGGAATATGTAAACAGATATATTTGAGTAAACTGTTTCTTGACAGAACTTTCCTGATGCAGGTATTTTACAGTAAATGTAGATAGAAATGATTTCTGAATATTTTATTGTTGTGAACAGTTGCACAATGGTAACTAGAAATGAAACATTGTCAAATTATAACTGAGTTTAATTTTTACATCAGTATCTTGAGGAAAATGCTACATAGGACATTGTTAAGTTACTCCTGCAATGTGATATTTGGATATGATTAGACATGAAGAACTTTTTACAGTCTTATCTAATGCAAACATATAAAGTAAAGTTGTATGAAATGTTAATTAACTATTACTCCAGTAACAAAGACAGATTAGTTATTACTCGATTTATAAATACTGATTATTCGTATGTATGCAGAATATTTAAGTCAAATATTTAATTGACTGGTAGAAATGTTGTCCAGAAGGAGAGTCACAGTTACTTGTCGTGATTTTTTTATGAATAGAAACGACAGATGTCATTAAATGTATAATTGGATATAAATTATATATATATATATATATATATATATATATATATATATATATATATATATATATATATATATATATATATATATATATATATATATATATATATATACACTAGTCATGTTAAAAATGATGGATATGTTTTAAAGGGGATAATAAAGAAAAGATGATGTATTTAAAAGATTATCAATTCTTCAATTATCTTTTTATTAGGATGTTCAGTCAATCGTATTGATGAGCAAGGCCAAAGTCCTCTTATTGCTGCCGTAACAAGTCTATGCAAGGTGGAGGTAAGGATACTTTTGTGAATGTACAACACTGCATGACATTTATGCTAAATTATCATTAATAGTTATTATGTTTCAAGTTAAGAAAAAGTTTTAACTACAATAAAGAAAAATAATATTGGTAATTCTATTGATGTGGTCGACTTTTTCAATTTACAAATGCAATTAGATTCTTTAAATATAGTTTTATCATGTGTAATAGATGCTTAGGTCTTCAGCATAATATTGCACATCATTTCACACAAGTATCTTTAATCACCTTGTAGACTGTAAATCTGTAGCATTCATACAAATAAAAAAACCCCAACCTTTTCACACAAGAAGAGAATGAAAAATTTATCCAAGGGTAGTAAAACAAAGATCAAAGAACTGCTAAACATGGCATGCAAAAATCAAAACTTAGTATGTGAGATGTGTAAAAACTGCAGATAAACATCATCGTATGAATAAGATGAAAATCAATTTAATGAATTACCTACTGAGGATTATAAGTTACTCACTTTGTGATGAACTTCATGTTTTAAAACATGTATGTAAAATTAATTTGTTACATTAAAACAAGAACTAAATAGGGTGAACCATGACCAAGTCTTATTCAGTATGGTGCTCTGCATGTTTTGTATTTTTCTCAGATTATTGAGATGTTATTGGAATCAAATTGTGACCTCTCCATCGCTGTGAAGGGATCGAAACAAACAGCTTTGCATGAAGCTGTACAACGGCATTTTCCTGCTGCTGCTCAACTGCTCATTGATAGAGGTATGTTTAAGTTTATACATTCTTTGTAATAATTTATTCACTTGTACTTGACATGTGCTTTTCTCGTGTATTTTTCTTCAGACAAAAATGTAGTGTTTAGGACATTGCCATAAGTTTCCTTTCCTTGATGACATTTTAGTTATCACCCTGAACTGTTTTGTGTGATAATTTGAGCGTATGTGCACACAAGTGTATTTGCTGTTTATGTACATTAATTGTTCAAGGGGAACAAAAACTTCTGAAAAGCCAGATGGTCACTAGTATTTGAAACATTTACCTGTTAATTCATTCATAATGCACTGAATGTTAGCAATTTTGACTACTGTGTGGATATTCTTTGTAGGCCAGATGAATTCCAGATGAAATGGAATTCAATGGGTGCTATGGTCACAGTTGGATGATCTGGACTTTGCTGATGACATTACACTGTTGTCACAAACACACCAGCAAATGAAAGAGAAGACACACGAGCTAGTGAAAAAACTCACTTAATATAGGTCTCAAAGTCCACCCTGGTAAATCGTAAATCTTGAAGATGAATACCAACAGTCACAAAAACATCTGGATAGACAAGTGACCAATAGAGGAAGTGACTTCTTTCACATATCTAGGAACCAACGTAGACAAAACAGGCGGAACAAAGCTGGATATTAAGAGGAAAGGAAATGCCAGAGGAGCATTCAAACAACTCCAAAACGTGCGGAGAATAGGATTTTCAATACGATAGTCAAGAGCATCCTTCTATACAGATCGAAATCTTGGAAACTAATAAAAGAGACGATCAATAAGGTGCAGTCATTGGTCAACTCCCTAAGACAGATTCTCAAGATACACTGGCCAGACACAATAAAAAATGAAGAGCTCTGGCTCTATTGGTCATAATTGCCTTGAAGAACTGTACTCTTCTTACCTGTTAAAGAAAATCACTTTTCAGACTAAACCGGATGGCCTGGCCTACACAACTGGAATTTTTATGACTTAACAGTTCAGAGGCGAGGTGTCGGCATCTCAACCAAAAGGTAGTGGGTTAGAGCCTCCAACGGTTAAAATTTGTTTTTCTTTTCTGGCACAATCTACCCCCCTGGTCCAGGTAAGTAGATCGAACCTAGTCCCATTGGAGACTGACGATAAAAAGGAGGTCCCGTGTGCAGATCACAACACTCTGTGTACGTTAAAGATCCCTTGGCTGTTTACAGGACAGTCTGGGCAAAGTTAAAAATCCTACCAAAAACCCCGAGATCACCTAAGTTGTGGATGTCAGTAAATCATATCAAATCAAAATTATGACTCAACGACATAAGTAAAGTTTGTTTTGTAATGCTATAAATCATTAGTATCTGTCTTTTCATAATTACAGGTTGCAGTCTTACTGCAATGAATCAGGAGAAGAAGTCATCCTTGTATTTAGCTTGTCAGTCTGGACTTACTGATATTGTGTCTAGTATGTTGACAAGGGATGCCCTACCTCCAGTCCCTATGTCTCAACACTCCCTATTCATGCTGCCGCCATGCAAGGGAGAGGAGCCACTGTTCAAGTGCTATCTGATAAAGGATGTGATTTGAATCAGGTAAAGCCTCCATTGATTTGTAGTCTATGAAAGGAAAGTGTTATACATGAAAACTTGTAGATTTGTTATACATTCAGAGCATATAAAGTACCGGTATTATTGTTTGAAATTTGTTTCATGGATAGCATGCAACACATCTTGCGCATGTGATACTATTGTAATTATCTTAAGATTCTCTTTATGGTTTGAATGTTTGATCAGCATTATGACAATTAAAACTGGAAGTATTCTATTTCATTCAGATGAATGCAAAAGGTGAAACGCCGATTATGACAGCCATCATTGAACAAAATTTTCTGCCGTCAGAGCCCTGTTGGAATGTGGTTGTGACTTAGATGCACATATCAAGGCAAGTAATTGTATTACTCTCTTTCCTATTTTACCAAAATTTAAAAAAATATTTAAAATTTAGAGCCATCCTCATGAGTGTCGCGCCTGGCATTCCAATTTCTCTAGAGAGAGGAATATAGAGTTCTAGACTATCATTTCAACGCAACAAGTTGTTTGAGTGAGCAAATAGGGTAAATTTTCTTGCCCAAGGCAAAAAATTAAACTCCTGAAGTATGGCTCAAACCAAGTATCTCTTAGTTGCAGTGCAATGTCTTTAACCATTCAGCCATCTCATCCCCTATTTTACTAAGGGGAGGCGTTATCTTATAGAATGACCTATGAATATCATGTGGTCTGCATATGAATGTTTTAGCCATTGTATTTTCACTGTGCAATTGATTAATTATTTTGACTGTAAAAGTTTTTAATGGCAAGATAGGAAATAAATCGATGAAATAGCTCTTTCAATGTAGATCTTTTTGATTGTCTTCTATGTAAATTTGTCAAATTATAAATTTGTCCATACTTTTTCTGACAGTATTGATTAAAAAGCCAACCAATCTATTTAATGTAATATACAGGTCAAAGGCCTTCAGCTTTGTTGCCTACACCATGAAGATAATCATCCCCACCTCGGACTGGAACCCCTATTTTTAGCTATGTCTCAAAAGTCCATGGACATACTAAAGATGCTGTTACAGTGTTACAGGTATTATTAGCAATTATCCTCCCTTTTTCTATTTAAAAAATACATTCTTTACAATGTCATCATAGATCAGCCTGTCCTGAATATCTTGCTTATTATCACATCAATTTTCTATGAAATGAAATGGGTCATAACGATATAATACTTTTGATAGGTTCAACAAGTCTTTTTACAACTCAGGAATAGATTTTGGATACTCTGTTATTGATAATGCTATCTTTATTTGAGTCTTGGGAAAAGAAAGAAGACGCTTCATGGTTCAAACGATAAAATTGTAATATGAATAATTGACTTTACTCTGTAATGGAAATTATCAATTTTTAAAATTGTTCAAATCACCCACAAGGATTTGTTGTTGGCTTTTTTTTGTTTTTGGTGGTAAGAAGATAAATGAATAAAGACTGAAATGTGTTTGTTAAAAACTATGTTTCAACAGTTAATGATGTGTCGTTCACTGCACATGACTGAAAAGATGAAAGGGATTGTACCTGTTGAAATATCTGTTCTCTTTTCTACCCATATAAAACAAAAAAAGTATACTTTAGCTTATGAGGCATATTTTGTTTTCTTATTCAATATTAACATTGTCTGTTAATTAAGGCAAATATTTTTTCTATTATTATGTTGGGGTATCCACAGCTCTCTGTGTAAGTTTATCAATTTATTTTGTGGATCAATAACAATTTCTTTGGAGTTGTTTCGTTCATCTTTGTTAATATTTTCATGGTATGATTATTACAACGTGTGGTGTCGGTGGCCAAGCAGACAGGCTACTGGTGTGGAGATCATGAGATCCCTGGTTCGAATCCTAGCAAGGCCAGGTCTGACACTGTGTTCCTTTGGAAAGACATTTACACGCATTTTCCCCACTCTACCCAGGTGCAAAATGGGTTCAAGCACTAGCTTGAGGGTAAAAACCTGCGTCAGACTAGTGTCCAGGCCAGGAGGTGATTAATATCACCTTATCTGCTTCACCGTTATTGAAACTGGAATAAGCTCCAGGTCTATGGGCCGTAAAGGCCTTGAAGAATTTTACTATTATTACAACATGATATGGGCAATGATTCATTGTTTCAAACAGACGCGTTATTGGTAGAAGTGGTGATACATACTATTCATCATGACCCATTGCATCTGGCTTTTAAATTTGATTCTCTGATAATGCGTTTATTACAGATACATCCCTCGGAGGACTATTCGATTACTAGAAGTTCTATTACACAAGACTCAGGATTTAAATACTCATTACACACTGGGCCAGAAGCAGGAGATCATGCGATTGTTTGCTGAACACACAAGAAAACCTTTGTCCCTAAGTGATGCCTGCCGCAGGTGTGTTCGGGATTCACTAGGCTCTCCAATTCAACGAAAGGTACAAGAGTTGCCTGTGGGTGAAAGTATTAAACGATACGTCCTGATGGAGGAAGAATTTGCGATCTGGATTGAGAAAGAACAAGATAAGCCAGGTGGCAGCACAGGTTCATGGGGTGTGTTTGTACGAAGGGATGTTATATAAATGTGTGCGTTTAACTGAATTCCGTCCAATAGCATAACATTTTTATCCTTATTGTTAGGCATCAATTAATGATGTAGGCCCACGTGATGCTTAAAACTTGTCAAGGCAAAATCTTTTCTTAACAGTTTTTTCAATTAATGCCAAAATGCTTTTTGGAATGTTAGTAATTTTTAATTGATTATCAGCATTACAACTGTCCTTTGTTTGTTTTTAAGATAAGTCTAGTGCTTTTTTATGGATTGGGTCCATTTCTTGTTAAACAACAGTCCTAAGACTTGCAGGAATTCAATGATTGACAGATTTAAGTTTGTGCCTTTTATTTGGTAAAATTCAGGGATGTAACATATCAATGTATTTGCAGTTTTTAAAAGTTATGTTGAGCAAAGAACGCAACTTAAATTATCTGATAGATTCACAGTGTTTCTTGTGAGTGTAAGACTTTATAAATTATTTTATTTGCAGTCTTAGTGTCAATGATCTCTATATGTGAAAGGATGATTCAGCATAAAGGTCACATCAACAACATTTTATCATTATGTACATGTATTTAAGTGCCTTAATCAATTAAAAAATCTAACGCCTTTTTAAATGTCTTCTCAGCCAGTGGTTTTAGAAAACTTGTGTGCTCTTACTGCTGTTGAAATGCAAGCTGTAGAAAGTTTATTTCATTTAGCATGTGTATGTGTGACTTTGATTGAGATTCATGCTATTACATGAAATAGAGGTCGTAATGATTAAACATTGTTCCTCTGTCTGTCTGTCTGTCTGTTTGTCTCTCTTTCTCTCTCTTTTTCCTTTCTCTTTCTCTATGTCCCTGTCTCTTTATATCTCTCAGTCTTTGTCTCTGTCTCTGTCTGTTTGTCTGTCTGTCTGTCTATCTGTCTCTGTCTGTCTGCCTGTCTGTCTGTCCGCCTGTCTGTCTCTGTCTGTTTGTCTGTCTGTCTATCTGTCTTTCTCTATCTGTTTCTGTCTGTCTGCCTGTCTGTCTGTCCGCCTGTCTGTCTGTCTGTCTGTCTCTCTCTGTGTCTGTCTGTCTGTCTGTCTGTCTGTCTGTCTGTCTGTCTCTCTCTCTCTCTCTCTCTATCTCTCTATCTCTCTATCTCTATCTCTCTCTATCTCTCCATCTCTCTCTCTCCCAGAAACTTTGGCAAAATGATTAACAGATTGATGGACAGATATGAAAACAAACATGCTTCGATATTTCTTATAAATTCTTTTCTTGTTTTTTTAACAGCATATGTGGCAGAATATAAACAAATGGTTATTCCAGATGCTGTATGGATATACAGTTCATGAACGATTCCATGATTGCCGAAATCAAACAGTTAGTAAGGCATATTCTTATAAGTTAATTTAACAGGCTTTGAAATGCTGTATCTCAACACTGTTACATGTGTTATATAATCAAAGAGTAAGGCCAGTCCAGTAAATTCTTTTTATCTGATGTTTTTGTTTGTTTTAAATGCTATGATGTTTGAGACTCATTAAACACAAAGGCGTTTGTATTTTCACAAATTTATGATCATATTTTCCCGTAGTTATATTCTTTGAAAGAATTATGTTTTGATGATATTTCTAAAATGTGCATATCACCAATAGGGCATTTTGAGTTGAGAATCATAAAAAAAATTTCAAATCTAAAGTTATATCAATTTTGAAGACCGAAACAGATAATTTTACATTAAAATCCAGTTTTAGTATTCTATGCATATGCAATTGTATTGTTTTTCTATAATATAAATTTTCTGTTGAATGTGTTTCCTTAAGTGTAATCTACTTGGTTTGCCATTTTACTTTACATGGCACTAAATAATTACCTTTAAAACATTTGTCTTTTAGTTAACTGTTTATGTAAAGTATTTAGTATTGCAGTGAAACTATATCTTTCACTTTGTTTTATACATTTCAAAGCTGCAAAGTCCAGCTTTTAGTTAGTTTTGATAACTGCATCTTCAATTACTCTTGTTTTGTTTTCATGAATGAAAGAACTAATTGATATCTTTATCAAGAACTGTCAATGCCTATTCTTTATAAGTCTCATGATTTCTTGTCTTTTCTTACTCGGCTCTGTATGATTTGATATGTCGGAATCAAGCAATCCATGGAAACAGGGAGAGCTATGGTTTTTAAGACATTGAACTTTTCAACTTTGACTGTATGTACAAAAAGTTTAGGGTTGCTTTTAACATCTCAATTTCCTTCCTGTCTTTTAATTGGTTGTCATTGAAATATAAAAGGCCCAGTCCACCATTTTGCCAGTTATACCATTGGGCAATCAAATTCCACAAGGAAATTAATTGTACTTTTTACATGTATTGGCATGAAAAGATCATAGCCAGCAAGCCAGACAGTGGACGTTTTTTAATTTCGCTCGGACTGCCCTGTAAACATTCAAGTGATCTTTAACATGCACAGTGTGTTGTGATATGCACACGGGAGCTCTCTTTTATTCGCCTGTCTCCGATGGGACTAGATGTCAATCTACCTACCTGGACCAGAAAGGTAGGTTTTACTGGGAAAAAAGCTCGAAAAAACTGTGCAACCTGCCAGGGCTTGAACCCATGACCTTTTGGTTGAGAGGCCGACACCTTGCCTCTGGACTACCATCCTCATCATGAAGGGAAAGAGCACTGTGAACCTTGTAACTATGCTACTTAATGTGCAATGAAGGTACACAGAAAAGCATAATACATTGTAATAATAATAATACATCTCAGCAAGGTTATGCTGGCTAGCTGGTCAGTCCCTCTACTTCAATAAATGTTCTTATCTTCGATTGTACATTCCTTTTAATTTAGTATAGTGAAACCTCTGTAATTGGGAAACCTCGGTGGATCGTAAAGTTGTCCCAACCAATCCGGTTTCCCGATTATTCGGGGACCGTGATTTTGGCAAAATACAGAATTATATGAACAGCTTATTGTAGCCACAGGTCCAGTTGATTAAAACAAACATGGCATTCATCTATGGTGTTACTCACAGTTGAGCTTCTTCGGATGACAGTGCACGACTCTGCTTTCCAACCGCTGTCCCATGTCAAAACCGTACTGTATTGTTAAGTGGACGAACAACGACTGGCACAATGCCTGATTTTCACACTTGCGTAACGGATGTCTGATGTGTCTTGTCTTATGGTCTTCGTGAACTGGTACTACAACATCGTCTACATTTTGTAATGTATAACATATCTAGCACTGACGGAGTGTGATAAAAAATTGTTTGACATGGAAACCAAATTTGGATAAAAAGTAAGTGTTGGAATACATAATTATGGGAAAATGGTGAAAAATTGTCCCGATTAGCCAACGAATTTTCCCTTTTAGAGAGGTAAAATATCTAGAAAAAGTTCATTTTTCCTGGGATTTTTTCCTAATTGTCTGGGTTTCCCAATTCCCAATGTTCCCGATTAGAGGGGTTCCACTGTATCTTTGATTTTCCATTTGTTGCTATTTTTCAACCTGTTGGTTTGAAATGTCTTTTTCTATTCTTGATGTTTTGAATTAATACTCATGGTTGAGAATATGTATTTATCATTTCTGTTTTAATACTGATTTATTGATCAAAACCTTTGTGTAATGATAAATTGTTTTTTTTCTGTTAACAATAGACCTTAAAAATTTGCAACTTCATGATAGTTTGCATCTTGATGTAAGCATAGAAATAACATGCTGGTAGATTCTAGCTGGTTACAGCGACAGATAATACAGATTTTGATTTCGATTTTCTCGAATGATAACATCAAGTGGGAGGTTGGTGGATGCTGCTAGTAGATTCTACTTCTATCCTTTCACTCCTTCACTTTCATTTCTGTTTCATCTTGCTGTTTCCTCTTCATTCACCCTGAGATTACCACATATGTCATATAGTTTAAATTTCAGTTAAACAAAAAAAAGCTAACATCGTGGTCGCTTTAGTATGCAGAGACTGTCAGTGCTGATAGCAATGATTGGTGATTTTTTAACACTAAAAAATGCATGACTGATTTTGAAACAGGGCAGTATACAAATATTGTTGAATAACATTGTATCATTACCAGGTCTTGATATTACAATAATGGAGAAAGGATAAAAAAAAACATTTTTCCTTTAACCATCAGTTTTCAATTCTTGGCCTGCTCTGGCTGTATAACAATGTATTTTTAATTGAAACAACTATGCAACAAATAATTGAGTTACAGAGCCTGTGATTATAATTAAGGATGTAATGTACACAACTCTATACTTTTTGTTTTATTCCTTTCATGTAATGTTGTTTTGAGATACAATATTAATATTATAATGCAATTTATTCGGTGTTCTAATTTTGCGGCCATAGAGTGTTCTCATCTATTGAAAGATAATGCATGAAGATTAAAAAAATAAAAAATAAAATATTGTTGGTTTGTGTAAACTTTACCTTGTTCGAATAGGTATGTGTCGTGTAAGTAGGTTGCTTTATAATAACTTACAAGTGCTCAGTTACTTAACAGATATGCTTGTAGTAAGTTGTAGCTTATGCATACAGTGCAGTGCAGCTGACAAAATAAACAAGAAAATAAACCATGAAATGTTCTTCCTTTGTAATTTATTCATCACCCTCTTTTATATCTTCTCCCCACTTTTTCAGAGGTCTGCCTTTAGTCTTTTACCTTGGATTTTAGCATTGTATACTGATGTAGCTATTCTATCATCACTCATGTGTAGCGAGCAATGTGGAGCATATTAGCGGGTAACAGTCAGTCAGCAAGACGTCTGCTGAATACCGGCTACATCCTGTCTATTGGTATTACCTGTCGTTTTTGCTGATGTGAGGACAGAAAGTCCAAGATTGAAGTAAGAAACGGACATTGTTTCAAAATATCTAGTGGCTGTTTTCGGAATCCACTGACAGATCCTGTTTAGTTTCCTCTTAACTCACCTGGAGATCACCGCATGGTGAAAGGGATAACTGCATATAATCAAAACAAAATAAATGACACATTTTTTCCTTCCCTCTTTGTAATTCTTTGCCATAGAGTCTATCACTTTAAGAAGATAACACGTTATTTCATTTGAACTTTAAAAGCATACGTCGTTGTTGAATTCTTTATGCAGTGCATTCAAGTTTGTTCAAGTGCACTTGTGTAACTCTAACATTTCTCAGTACAGAGTTTGTCACAATCTCATTTTCCTTTTATCAGTATTTTAGTCTTGCCATCACCTACATGTATAACACAATATTACAACATCATGTGACGTTTTGGTCTGATTTATAACAACAGAAGTTCGAGACAATGTTGAGGATAGTGTATACATATATTAAGAAATACTTGTATCTATGTTAGTTCTTTCTTTCTTTATCAGCTCCCATTATACTTTCCGGTGTGTGGGTTTAGATGCTCGAAATGATTTTTTTTGCTGCCCTGTCCTGACATTTTCTGTTTTCTTCCGTGAAAGTTAAATTTCTTTGCTTAAATGCCTTTTTTATAGCTTCTTCACACTTTCTTCGAGGTCTGCCTTTTAGTCTTTTACCTTGAGTTTTAGCACTGATTTAGCTTTTCTATTGTCATCCATCTCAGCTGATTTATTTCTATCTTAGTTTTTATGCCATCTGCTTTGGTTTTGGTCTCTTATTGTTGTGTTTTTGATTTTGTCTCTTAGTTTTCCCTACTACTCTTCTTAGGTATTGCATTTCAGCTGCTTGTACTCTACTGCATTACATACTGTCTACGGTCCAGGTTTCACTGCCATAGAGGAGAGGAGGCTTTGTTGTATACTGCCATTTTGGTTTTTGTTGACAATTCTTGTTTACCTACAAATGCCTTTCATAGATGGTTATATATTACACTTGCCTTTTGGATTCTCTGGCAATTTCTTCTCTTAGTTTTCCCTCTGAATTGATCATTACTCCTAGGTAATTGTAGCTTTGAACTTGTTCTAAATTCTCCTTGGCCAATTTAAGATTTTGTGTCTTAGCTTCCCTAGTTACTAGCATTGTTTTGTTTTCTTTGCACTTTACTCTCATTCCTCTTTTTTATTTAATTCATTATTCATCATGTTGATATTCGACTGAAGGTCCCCTTCTGATTTTCCAAACAGAACTAAATCATCAACAAATGAAGGTATTGATACATTTACTGGTTTGAACTTCCACATACCTACATTCATTTTCTTTATTTTTGAGGATGCCTTTGCGATATGATAAACAAAAGAGGACCCTGTCTTACCCATATATCTACATCAAATTCTGCAGATATGTTTCCAGCTACTCTCACTGCACATGTTGGTTTAATATAAAAACTTTTAATAGTTTCTATTAAATTTTGCTCTACATTGTGTTCTTTTAAGGAATGCCATAGTTCATCCCTCCTCACAGTGTCAAATGCCTTTTCTAAGTCAATAAAACACAGGTGCAAGTCAATGTTTCTCTCAAGGAATTTTTGTATTATTTGTCTAATTGTAAATATGTGATATTGAACACTTCTTCCTGGTCTAAACCCACTCTGGTGTTCTTCAATCTGGTTCTCTACTAGTCTCATTTCCAGAATCCTGGCATACGCTTTTCCTGGTACGCTAAGTAGTGATATCCCTCTATAGTTTGAGCATTCCATAGTTGATCCTTTCTTGTGTATTGGTAGTACCGTTCCCTTCTTCCAGTTGTCTGGCACTGTTTTGACTTCCATGCTTGTTACCATATTGCATGTAGTAGTTTGTCTGCCTCTCTCTCTCTTGGTTTTTAATCATTTCTGGATAAACTTGATCTGCTGTTGGGGCCTTTCCTAATTTCACTTTTCTTATAGCTGTTAGGAGTTCTTCCATTGATATATCTACATCGTCAGCTGTCTCCTCTGGATTACTTGTTACTCTTGCTAATTGATCTGTACTCTTTGTTTCATATCTTCTGGAGGGATTATGTAATTGTTGAAAATACTGTCTCCATGATTTGGCTGTCTCCTTTCATTTTTTTCTCCCTTGGCGTTCTTAATTTGTCGTATTGGGCATGCGTTGGTCTTTTTCGTGCTCTTCATTGCTCCTCAGAACAGCTTTTGATTTCCTTGATAGCTTTCTTGAAGTCTGTCCAAACTCTTCCCTTGTTCCTGTTTGACTTTGCTAACTTCCTCTTTGAAGACAGTTCTTTTACTCACGACACTCACGTAATCTATCCTCCTCTGGTCTCTTTGTTTGCAAGTATTTCTTCCAGGCATTCTTTCTTTTCTTTGATCTTAGTCTTGACATTTTCATTCCACCATGCTGTTCTTTTCCTATCTCCTTTAATTTGTTTCCCACTACAGACCTCTTCGGTACAACAGGAGTGGTTCTTTATACACATTTGCCACTTTTCTTCTATTGTGTCAACCTTCAGATCCATCTGCCTTTCGCTGATAAATCTTTTATCCTAGATTGGTATCTCTGCTTTACTATTGGTTTATTTAGTTCTTCTACTTTGAGTTTAGTAGCTTTCTTCCTCTTTCCTTTTCTGTTTGTTTTCTTCAGTTAGTTATCTCATTTTGACAATCACTAGGTGGTAATCACTACATATTTCAGCTCCTCTGTTTACTCTTGCATCCTTTGTACTGTAAAAAAGGGAGCTGCTAACTATTATGTTATACAAAGGAGCCACAATGGAGTGAAGTCAAAAGTGAAAACTCCGCCAAAAAAGACAGAACAAACACGTGACGTTTCGGGTATAACCCTTCGTCAGACAACAAACGAGAAGTATCTAGATCTAGATCTAAGCACTACCTAAGGTATCACACAATGTGATAGTAGTATGACAAAGAAGATAATTCTAGATCTAGATATATACATCTATTACTATTAGCAATATAAAAAAGATAAATAACGTAAACAACAAAGAGATGTGGCAATGTGAACTATCCAAATAGCCGTGAATAATACCAAGGACTCAGTTTGGCAGACCTCATGCTTAATCTTAATTCTTTCGAATTCAATGGCCATTTTTTTTTTAGCAAATCAGTGGAGTTGACATGGGCACGAAGGTGTGACCTTCATACGCTTGCCTAATCATAGATTATTCCAGGCGCACCCTGGTCCCCTGGCCAACACCTATAAACGGTATATTGATGATAGGTTTGGTATCACGACCATGTCTGCGACTGATTTAGACCGTTTCTTCGATTTTACCAACAACTTTTGCAAAACCTATCAAGTTCACTTTTTTACCCAGTCTACATCCATTTGTTAACTTAGACTTAGACATCACCGTTTCTCTCTCCGAACATAGTCTTGCGACTACCTACAATATTTTACAAAGATACAGATAGTCATAGCTATCTCCACTACACATAATCTCATCCACTCCGCTGCAAAGATGCAATTCCATATTTTCAGTTCCTCCGCCTCAGACGCATCAGTTCTGACGAATACCTATTCATAGAGTGAAGCGCCTAAGATGTTTGATTTCTTCCTACGCAGAGGCTACCTAGGGCCATCCTTTGTCAAGCCTTTCAGAGAGCTAAAATTGTACCCCGTAAAGACGCCCTCAATATCGTAGAAAGAAAAAAAGACCAAACGCATACCACTTATCCTCCCGTACCACCCGCACACACACCATGTCATTAATAGTGTCCACAAGAACCTGCCTATTCTATACGCTAGTGGCGAAATTAGACGTGCTTTCCCTTCCTTTCCATTGATTGCCTTCAAGAGACACACTAGCTTTCAGGATATCATTATGCACAGTCGCCTCTCTACTGACTCCTCGCCGTCGGGCATCATCCGATGTGAACGCCCTAACTCTAGACATGCCCCATTTGTGGACGGCTCCACAACCATTCAGTACCCTAGACAGACTTAGACAGGACATGGCAATTCTCCTGCGCCTCTCGCAATGTCATTTTCATTTATGCTCATCGCTGCAGTCATTGTAAAAATGGCCTACATCGAGAAACTGGCTTGCAACTCTCCAACAGATTTGGCCACCACAGGAGATATATTGAAAACTGCGAAAGCAAGCTGATGCCTTTTTATTTTAATGGATCAGGACATCGAGGAACCCATGACCTGAAAGTAATAAAAGTGTGCATTCTCAGGTCATGCACCGGCAGCGTTGAGTCGAGGAAGGCAATAGAGAATCAACTTATACTTACTATAATAAGATTGGGCACAATCAACCCTGATGGTATGATTGAACGTCTTTAGTCTTACACAAATTCGTATACTTTTTCTCAAGGAACTCCCATAGTCGGGCACACGCTATCAATATCCCTGACCCTTCACCATCTTCCACCCTACTCCATCCGCCCCACCACCACCCCACATGAAAATATCCCACCCTCATCCTGCCCTCCCACCCCTGCCCCTTTCCCATCCTGGGCAAAGTTAGGTTCCCCCCCCGGCTGTCCCCGTGTGCTTATCTATGGTAAGCATTTTGCACATTTCTCCATGTTCACCACTACCGGAAGCAATTTTATGCACGGCTGCATACCATTACGGAATACACACAGCATCATCACCAAGGAGGCAATTCTTGAGAGATTCCAAGCTTCGAAAGCCTAGTGCTATCTGGCACTTCAGATGTCATTTACTCTTTCCCCTTAAGTGTATCGATACATTTGTAAATTGTAATATTTTGTATACATTTCGCACCTTTATTGTAGATTTGTGACTTGATTGATATTTCCTTTCATTCATGCTCTATCATCTCTTCTTTCTAGACCCAGTGAGATATATATCTAGTCTTATAGTTATCCTCATCTTTCGTTCTTGTTTCCCATACTCACATCTCCTCTCTCTCTCTCTCTCTCTCTCTCTCTCTCTCTCTCTCTCTCTCTCTCTCTCTCTCTCTCTCTCTCTCTCTCTCTCTCCTCTCTCTCTCTCTCTCCCTCTCCCTCTCTCTCTCTCTCTCTCTCTCTCTCTCTCTCTCTCTCTCTCTCTCTCTCTCTCTCTCTCTCTCTCTTTCTGCTTTTTTTCTTTTTCGCTCTGTCTCTCTCCTTTTGTCTATCTCCTTCTCACCTTTTATTATTTACTTATTTTCATATTTTTATTTCATTCGTAGACTTAGATCTGAACCTTCCATTCTTGATCCTATTCTTCACTTTCCCTTCTACTCCTTTTTATCATCACTGTCTTTTTCTTTCTTCCTCTTCTGTTTTTCGTCTGACATCACATTGTGTGATGCCTTAGGTTATGCTTAGATCTAGATCTAGACTCTAGATATTTCTCGTTTCTTGTCTGACGAAGGATTATACCCGAAACGTCACGTGTTTGTTCTGTTTTTATTGGTGGAGTTGTCACTTATTGTCGTTTTCACCTTAGACTATCATGTAGTCTATCATTGGCTTTTTCACATCTGTCTTCATTTACTCTTGTATATTTGTGGATATCTTTATGAGGAAAAAATGTGTTAGCTATTTTCATGTTATTCTTTAGGCAAAATTCTATTAGTCTCTCCATTTGAAAAAGTTGTTGTCTCTCCTTCTTTACCTCTTTACTCCTCCTGATGTTTCTACATTGTTGCCTACTCTAGTGTTTAAATCTCCTAAAACCATTATGTCCTGTTTGGGTTTGAAATTTTCTGCAGCTATTTGTAAATCGTTTTCGAAGATATCTTTTTCTTCTCTCGTGGCATCTTTGTTCGGTCCATAAGCTATTAATAATTTAATTTCTTCATTTTGGTCCAATATTTATCTCTAATAGCCGTGGGTTTATAAATTTCCAACTATATAGTAGCTTTTTTCTTGCCTTTCATACCCCAGGAGGCCTACTCCTGCTCTAGCTCCATCTTTGACATCCACTTCTGAGAAGAATAAAGTATGATTTGGTCCTACATTTTCTATTCCTTGTCCTTTTTCTTTGTTTCTGTAATGGCCAAACTGTTCCAAAAATCACAGTCCGTGTTCTTTTCCAGAGGCGTCGTCGAAAGTTCAAGTCGGGTATATCATCATATTTAGTGCTTTCAATCAATTGGTTTTGGATAAGCAAGGGGATTGGCAAGGCCGTCTACTATATAGACGGCCTTGGATTAGCCCATTGCCCTAGGTAGGTGGTGGGGATGCCACCGCCACCTGGAACCCCCTACAGGGCCTTGTTATTTTCTGTCAGGGTTAACTTCATTAGCCTTTGGCTACCCAAACCAGCATGCAAGGCAGCAGGTTGTTATTTTCTGTCAGGGTTAACTCCCTTAGGCTTTGGTCACCAAGACCGGCCTGTAGGGCAGCAAGTTGTTTTTCTGTCAAGGTTGACACCCTTAGCCTTTGGTCAAGCAGGACCCACCTGCAAGGCAGCAGGAGACTCGTGGAGGGCGTGACCGTCAAATCCCCGTACAGGTACTGTCCACTGCCCAGATTTATGTTAGTGAATATATATAAATGTAACGTTTTGGTTTGATTTATAACCACACAGATTCGAGTCGGTGTTGAGTATAGTGTATTATGTTATTCGTTATGAAATATGTGTGGACTGCTAATGAAGAGCTTACTGATTCATTATCTGACTTCCACGGTTTTACAGGATTGTTAACCTCAGTAAAACATGCTTATATACATTGTCTGCTTTTTGGTATTTCATATAAAATAGTATGTATTTTAGGCGTGCATACAGACCTGGTCATAGAACACATTTACAAATTGAATAATGTTGTCAGGATGGTAGTATGTGTTTAAAGGTCGAGGTGCGGTGATATATTTCTCAATACATTACAAGAACCCACGTGACCTTGAGTGAAGTCACGTAAATGGGAGCTATTGAAATAAAGTCAAGAGTAAAAAATATCTTCTTTCGTGGGAAAACAGGATACAGCAACTCCAACTTTATTTTGAAGAGACGATGAGGAGTTTGGAGACCATTTCTATATTATAGAGACGAAGATAAGAGTAAACACTTTATGAAGTCAAGAGTCAAGTCAAGCGAGTTTGATGGCGCAGACAGAAACATTATATTTATTTTACAGATTATTACGTCAGTAATGAAGAAAAGATAAGCTTAGATCCAAACTCAGAAAGAGGCTTTTGAACACACACACACACACACACACACACACTCATACACTTACACACATACACATCCTGGTAGGCCTGGACAAAACCTGCTTTTCCAGAACATACATGAACAAATATTATCTGTCATGCACAATGACAATGCCGTAACGATGATACCTGTAAAGCATATAAGAAGTGTTCCCCTGTAAGCTAAAAAAGGTAAGTAGTAGTACTTTCAAGTTACAGAAGCCTTGAAGCAACTTTACTACTACTAGTAGTAGTAGTAAAGTTGCTTCAAGGCTTCTGAAGCAATGATAATCACCTTCTCGACAGGACGCTAATCTGAGGCAGATTTTTACTCCCGAGCTAGTGCTTGTACCCATTTGTGCCTGGGTCGAGTGAGGAAAATGCGTGCTTAGAGTTAAAGGCTTTCCCAAAGAACACATCGTCGGCGCACCGGGATCTGATGATCCCTATCCGGAAGCCTAACCACTCGGCCACCAACGCCATGAAATGTGGTCACTGATAAAACTCTTCTTTTTGTGTATCCCCTCCTCAAGACCGAAGCACACTCCAAGCGCGTGGATAGTAATAATAGGTACCACAAGCGCACGCTTAATCTCGGTAGAAAATTCTTCCGCGAGGAGTAGATGCTGTAAAAGACTACTTTTCATCATTCATTATCTATTCATAGAACTGTCTTTTTAAAATGAAATAAAAAACTATTTTAAAAATTAGCTTTTTTTGTATTCATATCCAATCTACAAAAGTCTGTGTTGTTTGAAATGTTTAATTAATAATATTTTTAAATAGGCTCTATCGGGTGGCTTCCGAGTCGTCGACATGCCGAAGTCGCCATTCTCGATGTACTAAGGCTAGAACCACACCGGCGTCGGGACCGACGGTCAGACCTAACCCGACGTTTTTTTGCCGGCTGTGCCACCCATACCGCCAGCGGAACATGACGGTCAGACAACCCCAGGATCCTACCAAACTAACTTATTTTCATAGATTTTGAATCCCTGAATTCATTTTTGGATGTTCCCAAAACTAAAAGTTGCACTTTTAGGAGTTACAGCGCATAAAACATGAAATGCGTTCTAAAAATTGACACGAAAAATATCAAAAGTCTAAAGCGACAAAACATGCCCAAGTAGGGTATCAAATGAAAGGTCTCAACAAGATAAGTTCAATTATGCCGGTTATATGAATACCCGTTGATTCGTAACCAAGATAATGTAAAAAATCTAAAAATTGACCGCGTTTTTGAATGATTACCCTAAATTGATGAGGAAGCTAAAATGATTAACCACAGACATATAGTACCCGGTAGTAATAGGCTAATGAAACTTAATCGCCTTTAAAATTCCTTTTTGTTAGTAAAGCGGTTAGTTTTGAAAAGTAGTAAATAAATCAGCTGCTTACAAGTTTAGTGTAGCTCATACAAATCATCTTCGTTCTCCACCTCGGACAGATCTGAATCATTTTCCCATGTCCCTCCATCATCTGAGTGGTCGTCATCTGACTGTGTTTGAGTTGCAGCTTCTAGAAGGTCTTCAAGATTTGATGGAAGAATCTTGTCTTGTGTCCAGACCGGCTCTGAAAGCCCCATCTCTCCAGTCATCCATCCATGGTCTGTTGCAGGTGGCATCTCATATATCCCAACATCTGCTAGTTTCCACTGACGCACACGGTAGTTCACACGCAATATATGAGGTACTAGCGATTGTCTGCAAGGCGGAAGCCGAGCAAGGTCAACTCTGGAGGACTTTGATAGTTGATTTGTTTCTCCTACCATCTTTTTCAACATGAGGGCTCTTACTGCATTAACGCTTTTCATTCTGGGGAACCCATACATGTAGCAGACGAACGTTTCGAGTTTGTCAATGATGTTATCCTGAACATTCCATGAACAGCCTAGTTTTCCAAAAGCTTCTTTGTACACAGGTTTCTTCTCCAGTTTCTTTATGGGTATCACCTTTCCTTTTCCTCGGAAAGCACAATTGCAGTCCTCTCCTGTAAAGCAGTAGAGACCTAAAAGAGCAGCACAATGTACTTGTCCAAGATCTTCAGCCAATTCAGACATGTTGTAAAGGCGCTTGTGTGATCCAAAACCTGTGTCAAAGAAAACAACCAGAGGTGCCAAATGGTGTACATGGTGTAGGGGGATGAAAAAAACATCACTGTCTGGTGAGGACACGACGGCCTGTTTGTACTTATTTACCTTGGCATGATTCAGGTACAGGATTATTCTGGTGTCACTTTCTTCCTGGTTTGACCGCAATTCATGAATTTCTAAGGGCTGCACAGTCTCACCATCTTCAGATACCATCTGATGAACCACACCTTGATTGACAAAGAAGACATTTCTTCCCTGAAGTCTTTTTGCGGCACGTTGCCCTCCCCAGACGCGTTCCATCAAATTGATAAATTGCACTTTGTTTTCATCCTTTTGAAGAAATAATTTGAAGTCTGCAGGTTTCCTCTGGTGTATTCCTTCAATGATGAACTTCTCACTCACTCCACGACGAAGTCTTTCCTGTGCTTTAATGGAATATCGTTTATACGAATCCGTTGAAAAAATAACGTCCGTCTTCTTTGCTAATCTGTCAAGGACCTGTAAACATATCAACTCAAACGTTGGCTGCAACTCCTTGAGTGTATAAAATACAGCATTCCCATCTTCAATGTAAATGGTTTCGCCTCTGGTTGAAGATGGATAAATAGAATCATGTGCATCACGTGCAACAAACTGAACTGCGGTAGCTTTGTTTGTCTTGGCCATAAACCCGTCTGGTGTACCCAAGCAATGCGGGACTGGTGTCAGGCAGTATGTCATCATTTCTTCAATGCTGATTGGTTCTGCTAACAATTGAGACTTGACTAAAAGTTGAAAAGCTAAATCCCCTTGTTCTTTGATTTGAATAATTTTCCCCTTTGAATTTGTAAATTTTGTTATTTTATTTGTGTTTTCCATTGTTTTTAACTTCAGTTGTTTTACTCTGTCGAAAAAGTCTTTGTGTTCTTCATCTGTACATTTTAATCTTTGATCAATAAATTTGTCTCTTTCGGTGCAACCGATTTGCCCGGCCCTCAAAACATTATCTGCTACATAAGGTGGAGTGGGAGATCCAGAAGAAAGCACATACAGATGGCTCTTATCCTCTATTGCAAACGGATTAAGGAAACCTCTAATTGCCCTAACAGTTCGTTGAACTGCAGCTTCACTTCTTTCTATTTCTGACCTTGACTGCTCATAATGCCTCCCTTGTTTAGACTCATCACTGTTCGGAAAACCGCACATTTCAAGAGTGGATTCAAAATACTTCGCTCTCTCTGATGTTGTTTTGACCCATCTTTGGTAGGCTCCATAATTCTCCAACAGTCCTGTAACACCAGCACCACCTGCTCCACAGCTGCTTTTGGAAAACTTCATGAATGTTTCTTCGATGGTTTTGTCTACCGCGCACCTATTTCCTGGAATCATTGACCTTGCAACAGAGATTGCGCCCTTTTTAATCAACTCCATTGCACCTGGATGTGAGTAATCAATATTCAGTAAAAACATATCAAACCACGTCAGATACCGAGAGTAATTCATTCCTCCAAAGCTAAAGAATAGTGGCGCCATATCGCTCAAAGCAGTATGGTAGACAGGGACAAAGTTAATTTTTACAGCATACAGCAACATGAATACATTTTCACCACAGTCAAGGAAAGAGATCCAGAATTGTGCAGTTTTGCCAAGTGTTCCATTCCGTACTTCCTCCTTAAAATCCATGTAGTCGTTTAGATATTTTTGAACATTTTCATCAGCAATGACTTCCTTCAATTTCACATTTGAGGGATCACTAATCAATGTTATCAAACTCGAGAAGACTTCTGAGTCAGAAGCAGATTCAGTCCTTTGTTCAATGAAAGCATCTAGCAGAAGACGCTCCAACACTTCACACACAAGTTTTAGACACCAGATTGATTTATTAAACTGTTTGCCACACATCACGCCTTTCAAACACCCGGCCGTGGCTAAATTTGCCTCAAGGATGATCTCGGAATATCCTGAACCCGCCATCTTCTTCCCAATCATATTCAAATAATTCATAATAACGTGGAATGTCCCAATGAGTATTATGTGGTTATTGTATTCTTGAGGTGCTTCTGGGTTTTTCAAACATTCATTCCATATAATGGGCATGGCTTTCATTACAATACCAAGATCAAACGTTATTATGGTATATTTCTGTTGCACTTCTTGCGTTGCCTTTTGGCTTCTTCTCAATACTTCTTTTACGACATTGTATTCTGTTATTGGCTCAGTGATGCTGGGATAATATGCAACAGTTGTTTTTGAGGATGGTACCACGCCGGTAGCTGAGACAAAGCCTCCAAATCCTGGCATATTCTGTCTATCTTTACTTCCAACAAGACGACTTATTAACCAAACCAAATACACTCTCCATGCAAAACGTAACGTTACACCGTGCGAGGCAAATGGGAATCCCCATCCGTCGACATCTCTGTGTTGCCTGCTTCGTTGTGTGCCAAAAGCAGATGCACATTTTAAAATAAACACAGATTGCAGTATTTTAAGATAATAGTTTTCATTTTATATGAATATAAAATACTAAACAAATAATGCAATAAAAAGAGCAGTTATGGCTAATTTTAGCCGAGATGACTGACTACACAGCAGTCTGTCCAAAACAAGGTCACAACACGACCTACATTTTATGACTTGTCTAGATCTAGATCTAAGTGTAGTGTGTAAATCATAATTAACTGTTTTAGTTTTAGATGAGCTTGTATTCTTGAAATAGAGCTTCGCCAGCGGGTGTTCTATGTATTTAAGAACAGTGAATAATCATTTATAATGAAATTATGCGAAAAGAGTATTTAAATCCATCACTGATGAATAGACTTCTAATTTTTAATTTGTAAACACAGACCGGTGCTCGCTTAGCCGCGAACCGCGTTAAATTTTTCGCTTGCAGGATTGAAAGCTTTCAACTCCGTCTAGAAAAAGAACGTGCAATTTTTAAATCTGGGAACATCAATAATCTAATGTAAAATATAGATAAGTGTATTTTAAAAGTGGTTTGGAAGGATCCTGGATTGTCAACAGACCAAGTTCTGAGAAATGCATCCTCCAGTCCACCGCTTGAGATTGCAAAATGCTATTAATAGACATGTGGCGGGAAAAGGAAATAATTTGTATAGGAAAAACTTATAAAATTGTCTCCCCCTTTCGCCCGAGGGTAGACCCACACCGGCGTCGGGCCCGACGGTCAGACCGGACATATTTCCGTGAGAAAAAATGCAACCTGGCTCATTAGTAGTGTCAGTAACAAAAAACGACGATCCACCCACACCGAAACCCGACGTCCCGGAGCCGACTTTTAGGAAGAACGTGTTCATTCCACGCCGTCCGTCGGGCGAAATGGGAGACAATTTTATAGGTTTTCCTATACAAATTATTTCCCTTTTCCCGCCACATGTCTATTAATAGCATTTTGCAATCTCAAGCGGTGGACTAGAGGATGCATTTCTCAGAACTTGGTTGGTTGACAATGGATGACGAAGCATTGATTCTTTGCGTACAGCATCGATCGTCTATTTACAACAAGAAAGACCCGCTTCATCACAAGAGAGGATATAGGTGGTGAAACTCACCAAGAGATTTCCGCTTTTGTTGTATGGGATGGACCCAAAATCGTTTTGATGAGCTATTGTGCCTTCGTATCCTTCTTCTTAGCCACAGTAACAACAATTTTCTTCTCCTGCTACACGCCATTTTCTACAAATGCCTGTGTTGTCTGACCGTCTGGTTCCGCTGGCGGTATGGGTGGCACAGCCGGCAAAAAAACGTCGGGTCGGGTCTGACCGTCGGGCCCGACGCCGGTGTGGTTCTAGCCTAAAAAGTCGGCTCCGGGACGTCGGGTTTCGGTGTTAGGTAACAACGGAGATGACTAGATATATTTGTCTCCGGTAACAAAAAACGACGATCAGCCCACACCGAAACCCGACGTCCCGGAGCCGTCCATCGGGCGAAAGGGCAGCCTATACAAATAATTTCCCTTTTCCCGCCACATGTCTATTAATAGCATTTTGCAATCTCAAGCGGTGGACTGGAGGATGCATTTCTCAGAACTTGGTCTGTTGACAATGGATGACGAAGCATTGATTCTTTGCGTACAGCATCGATCGTCTATTTACAACAAGAAAGACCCGCTTCATCACAACAGAGGATATAGGTGGTGAAACTCACCAAGAGATTTCCGCTTTTGTTGTATGGGATGGACCCAAAATCGTCTTGATGAGCTATTGTGAGTTAAAGGCTTTCCCAAGGAACACATCGTCGGCGCACCGGGACCTGATGATCCCCTATCCGGAAGCCTAACCACTCGGCCACCAACGCCATGAAATGTGGTCATTGATAAAACTCTTCTTTTGTGTATCCCCTCCTCAAGACCAAAGCACACACACTCCAGGCGCATGGATAATATTAAATAACCCTTCAAAAAAGATAACCCAAAATAAGAGGCTCTTTGAAAAATCCAGCCAGAATAATATTATTGATACTATATAACAAATGATATGCTTTGGTTGACGTGGCTTGAAGTTGAAGATTTGACCTGTGTGAACTACAAAACCAGATTGATGATGAAGATTTGTGAAAGCTGATAAATACAGTTCGCTTTAAACTCTTGGTGTCATTATCTGAAGAAAGCTGTGCTCTGCAAGTGGGGACGAGAGGCAAATAAAAAATACAATGGCATTTTCAACCCTGTCGCTACTGTCAGTAGTGCTTTTAGGCATCGCATTGATCGGTGGCTCAGGTAAGTAATACATGTACATATATGTAGTAATGTTTTTCACGTATGTATGTATGCATGAATGTATTATGTATGTATGAATGTATTTATGTGTGTACGTATGCATGTATTTATGTATGGATGAAGTATGTCTGTCCGTGTGCCTGTATGTATATGTATTTATGTATGTGTGATAGTGGGGAGTGACGGGTGAGGATGAGAAACGTCGGAGGCTTGCACTACTTGTAGTAGCATACTGCATACTGTGATGGCTCACCGAGCTCAGGACAAATTCGAATAGATCCAAGTCCAAGACAAATCGTCTGTGGTTTGTGACATATTTAGTAATTCATTTATTCATAAAAAAAGTACTCCCTCAAACGGAGGTACACCTAGTAGACAGGACTAGGTCTACATAATGATAATAAAAATAATACAAATACAACGGTCTCTCACTCTATCTCTGGCCCAGCCCGTCTCAGGGGTTTCCGTGAATTCTTAGGGGCGTCTCTCTCTAGTCTCTTTCAAATTACTGTCTATTCTCTCTCTGTCTCCTCTCCTGACATCCCTCAGATTGCCCTGGCGACCTCTTATATAGCATTGCGCGGACGTCTCAGAAAGCTTCTACGTCACGCGCCGGCCAACACTATCCATATTCCAACCGAGAGAGACCAGCCGTGATATAATATTAATACAATACATACATATGGTCCAACATTATGAAATTTACACCAGTGCATGGGGACAACAAGGGCAATATTCTGACAAAATTTCAATATCTAACTTGGTTTAATTTCTACACAAAATACATTTAAAGATGAACTTAGGGGTGTTAAGACCATAAACAAGTTGTTAAACAGTTAAAATAAAAAGGCTACAAAAGAAAGATCGTTATGAAAATAATAATTTAATAATGAGGTCTTTATCTCCCCAATCCATGGATATCAATCGTTCATCCATCAATCTACTAATTAAGCCACACATAAACTAAAACCACCAAACACGCTAGCACATTGTGCTAAGCACACTAAAATAATGCATTCTTCTCTACTAAATCAAAACTTCCGCGCCCCGCGTCTCGTTGGCGTGACCTAATTAGGGCGCCTGACACCTGTGTTACAAATTCAGATCTAGGCTAAATTACAGGCTTAGCCAAGGCCGTCTCTAATAAACTAATATAGCACACACACAGGTCTACTCATTCGTCGGGGGTGCACTGTTACATATATGCATT
>JAXRKP010000261.1:390000-392732 GCA_037039925.1 Doris montereyensis | reverse complement strand
ACAATAAGTGACAACTTCACTAACTAGACACGAACAGATACACACACGTGACGTTTTCGGGTGATAACCCTTCGTTCAGACAACAAACGAGAAATAGACTAGAATCTAGATCTAAGTACTACCTCAGGGCATCACAACAATGCGAATGTCAGAAGAAAAACAGAAAGGGGAAGAAAGGAGAATTTAAAAAAAGCCAGCGATGATAAGACACGTAGCAGAGGGGGGAGTGGGGTGTGAAGAATGAGCGAGAGTGGAAGGTTCAGATCTAGAATGAAATAAAAAATGAAAATAAGTAAGTAATAAAAGGTGAGAAGGAGATAGAGAGGAAAATAGAGAGAGAGAGAGAGAGAGAGAGAGAGAGAGAGAGAGAGAGAGAGAGAGAGAGAGAGAGAGAGAGAAAGAAAAAGAGGGAAGAAGAAAGGGAGAAGACGTGTGAGTATGGGAAACAAGAACGAAAAAATAGGATAAATATAAGACTATATCTATATCTCACTGGGTCTAACAGATTTGATGTTTCTGTTGCACGGTGCGTGCTGATACGTACAGGTGCATCCTTTGACATAATTTGGGATTCAAAGCTGAGACAAGCTATACCGGAATGGACAAGCTATAGAGTATTATCGTATAGACCAATTTTAACAGGATTTTGAAGTACTTAAAAATCAGTATTATACTTGAGCTTCTAGAAACGGTTGCTGTTTCTGTGTTGTTTGAAAAGAGGAAGATTTATTTTTAGGTTTACCATAATTACATACATATTAGGTAAGTCTCTTTAGCCTTTCTTACAGATTCATTTAATTACTACAGTTTTCAGATTTTCTCTACCAAAGGCTTGTTTCCATGCAGCGTAGAAAATACGTGCGTCTTTTATTTGTTCGTCATTTATAAGGGGCTGAAAATTCGTCACATTCTATTTCTCCTGTATGTGTTTCGGTGGACAAACTTATACGTCCTGTTAACGTGCGTTCAACGCGCTACGTATTTTACAGGCGTGGTGACGTCAACAAGTTATATGTCATCTTTTTGTCAGCGGGGTGAAATTTACAGACAAGTTATTTTCTTTGTCTTTTGTCAAATCTGAAACGAATGTCAGATGCGAGTTTTGCGTCTCAAGATTAGTCAAAACTCACGAAAATATCATTTTAAGTGACTATTTAAAGGGTTTACTGAATTTTTTTTCATTTCGTTCATTTCCTCTATTCAAGTCTGGATAATTGAAATCAAGCAAATCGCATTATGTCTAGATTGCTTTTTTTAAAATTATTATTAATTCTTCCACCTAGGCCGGATGTGGAAACCTAGAGCCTTTTTTCTGCGTTGTAAACAATACTTAATGACGTCAGCTATTATTGTAGATTGACACTTCACGCTAATATAGTGTGTGAAGTGTGTGCCGATAGCGCACTTTTATCGAAACAGAAAATACGTGTATACGCTCCACATACAATTGGCATTGATAAAGGCATCGCAGTCACAAGGAACGCTTGCTCTAAACTGTGTATGTTAGTATGGTGGTCTTAATCTGTATATATGTTTTCACTAGTTTCCATTTGTCTCTATGTTGTGCCAGATTCATTACTGATGCTAGGTCTTTTCTTGATTCGAGTAATGCTGGTAACAAATGTCTTTTGTTCGTCTTCAATAAGGACAGCGGGGGCGTTGTTTTGATGTATTTCTTGTAGTGCTTTAGGTCTTGGTTTAATATCGTTGGTATATCATAGGTCGCTTTCCTCAGTAGTCTGTGCCTTTTTCAAAGTGCTCTTGCATTGCTGTTTGGACTGGAATCGCGTCCTCTCTTCTTAGTATGTACCCGAGTAGTTTCCATCTTTGCTCTTTGATTTCATAACTTATTGGTTTGATTCTGCAACGGCCATGCCATATCTTGATTTTGCTGATTTTTATTCATGCAAGTAGACGCCGATAATGTTCCTGATGTGTTTTCTATGTATCGTGTCCAGATTTTCCAGATATAGCTAAAATCATCAGTCAATGAAAACATTGGTATATTTACTAGTTTGAGTTTCCACGTACCTACATTCATTTTCTTCATGTTTAAGGATGCCTTAGTGACTGAATCCATAATAATAAGTTGATAAATAAAAGAGGGCTTATGATACAGCTTTGTCTAACTCCTATATCTACTTCAAATCCTTCAGATAAGTTTTCAGCTTCTCTCATTGCACATGTTGGTTTAATGTAATAGCGTTTTATAGCTTCTATTAAATTTTGTCCTACATAGTGTTCTTTTAAAGAATGCCATAGTTCATCTCTCCTCACAGTGTCAAATACCTTTTCTAAGACAATAAAACACAGGTGTTTCTCTCAATGAACTTTTCTATTATTTCCTTATTATAAATATGTGGTCTTGTACACTTATTCCTGGTCTAAATCGACTCTGATGTTCTGCAATCTGATCCTCTGCTCTTTTCCTTTAGTCTCATTTCCAGTATCCTGGAACGCTAAGTAGTGATATCCTCTATAGTTTGAGTATTCCATAGTGGATCCTTTCTTATGTGTTGAGTACTACCGTTCCCTTATTTCAGTCGTCTGGCAAGTGTTTGATTTCCATGCGTGTTGGCATATTACATGTAGTAGTTTGTCTGCCTCCCTCCCCTGGTTTTTAATTATATCTGAATAAACTTGATCTTCTCCTGTGACCTTTCCTAGTTTAACTTTTATGTATAGTTGTTTGGATTTCTTCCATTTCAGCTGTCTCATATGGATTACTTATT
>JAXRKP010000261.1:372500-380000 GCA_037039925.1 Doris montereyensis | reverse complement strand
TCTCTAAGAGATTCTAAACTGGTGTTGCGAGACTAGTGTATATATGTAATATGTGGTGTACCGCTGCACAGTGCCCTTTTTATTCAACTCCTAAACTGAATATTTGTTGGGTATTTTAACCATGCGGCCACTTCTCGTTACAGTGTGTTCTGTTTTTGTCTGGGTGCAGGGAGGAGAGCTCATCCATCTTAGGTGGGCTTTGCGCCTCGACCTGGTTCGTTGGTTCACTTGTGGCGATTTGATTACGCGCACACGTGACCTTAGGTGAAGGTGAAGGAGGGCGAGTTGGGTGTCAGAGTAACTAGTGGTGTCACTGAGTCTTGGGGTATTCGACACTTTGTAATGGTCAAATTGTTTCGCCTCTTCCTCCTCTTCATCTGACGATAGCGGCATGTCAACGCTGATTGCCTTGAAGAATAAAGAGTTTCGGACAATGCATTGTTGTCCTCGTTGAGCAGTAATCATTGAGCCATTTATGTCAATGATGGTGTGTGGTTTTGGGTCATAAGGTGTTGATAGTTTGTTTCTCTTTGTTTGACGGACAAGAACATTGTCGCCGAGTTGAAAGCGATGTTCTCGTGTTTGCCTGTTGTTGTCTGCATAATGTTTTTGTTTAAGCTTTCCTTTGAGTCATTTTTGCGAATGTTTTGATGATTAGGATTTGTTTCTGTAGGCTTGTTTACAAACTCTGGGAGGTTTGTTTTGATTTTCCGCCCAGTCAGTGTTTCGTGGAGAGAAATCTTTGTTGTGCTGTGAGGCGTAGCTCGATAATGTCTCAAAAAGTTTTGCAGTTCATTTTCCACGACTTGTTATCAGCCTCGCATGATCGGATGAATTTGTTGATTGTGCAAACAAATCGTTCAACTTCCCCATTAGCTTCTGGCCAAAGAGGTGTAATTTTTCAATGCTTGAACACAAGTTTTTTTAGCGAATGCAGAAAATTCTGTAGCATTAAAGTGTGGGCCATTGTCTGATTTTAGAACGCTAGGTAAGCCAAATCTTGCAAAAATACCATCCAGTTTGGTTGTCGTCACTTTGCAAGATGTTGATGTGATAACTTCAACTTCTGGGAAGCGACTGTAGTCGTCCACCAAAATGAGAAGATATTCTCCTGATGGGAACGGTCCGGCAAAGTCGATTGACACTTCATCCCATGGACGTTTTGGGAGCGGAGTCATCTTCAATGGCTCTCTTGTTTTTGCTCCTGAATACGATGCTATGCAAGGTATACATGAGTTAAGTGTTTCTTCCACCGTCTTGTCAATTCCAGGAAACCAAATCTTTTTTCGCATCAGTTGCTTGGTTTTGATGATTCCTTGATGAGAAGAATGTGCAAGAGCTATTACTCTTTTTCTCAAGCTTGTTGGAATGATCAGTCTATTTTGTCGGAGTATGACTCCATTGTACATAGAGAGTTCATCTTTGATCCCAGAAAACTTGGACAGTGCTTGTTGTTGCCAATTTTCAGTCTGAATTGCATTCATTACTTCCTTTAGTTCTGAGTCTTTCATTGTTGCTTTCTGTATCTCTTCAAATGATAAAGCACATGGTGTTGATGTCGTTGCTATGTAACGAATGTAGGCTTCTCCTGTATTGTCTCTTAGAGGTTGTGTTACTGGGTGTCTGCTCAGAAAGTCTGCGGGATTGAGTTCATCACGACCTGGTTTGTAAATCAATTTGAATTCGTAGGGCATGAGACGCAGTCGCCAGCCATCCATACGTGCTGTACATGGCCTTTGACTAGTCATTATTCCCATTAGAGGTTTGTGGTCTGTGATGACGGTGAAACTGTTGGCATACAGATACATGTGGAAATGTTCTACTCCATATACCACCACTAACGTTTCTGTCAGCTTGGGAGTATCTATTTTCCACGTCAGTGAGGGCTCTACTAGCGTAGCAAACGACGCGTCCATCTTGCGATAGAATAGCACCGAGTCCCTTTGGGCTTGCATCAACAATTATTTCAGTCTTCTTTTTCGGGTCAAAATATGCCATGACGTCTGCTTGAGTTAGAGCCGATTTTTAGTCTGTTGAAAGCTGTTTCTTGGCGTTTTCCCCAGATCCATTCTTGTTCTTTTCTTGTCAATAAACGCAAGGGTTTTGTAATGGATGAATAATTTGGATGAATCTGGACACAAATTGTGTCACTCCTAGGAAAGAACGGAGTTCAGCCACACAAGTTGGAGGTGATGCGTTATTGATCGCCTTCACATTCATAGGTTCGGGTGAAATTCCATTTTCACTAAAGATATGTCCCAAAAACTTAAGTTACTTCACTGCAAATTTGCATTTCTCCTTGTTAAGCTTGATTCCATATTTGCTCAATCGCTCCAGTGTTGTTTTTAGGTTCCGGTCGTGTGTTTCTTTGGTTGATCCAAACACAATAATGTCGTCAATGAAGTTGGTGACCCCTGGAAAGTCATGCAGCAGGCTACTCATTGTATATAACTTTTTGTACTTTCAAAGTCCAATGTGAGTGGAGAACGTTGTGATTTATCGGTCTTTCTCGTCTAGTTCTAGCTGATGAAATGCACTGGTTAAATCGATTTTACTGAAGAACTTTGATCCATTCATTTGATTTATCAGGTCTTCGATTCTCGGCATGGGGTGCTTTTCTTTGTATTGCCTTGTTGGCTTCTCTCATGTCCACGCAAATCCGGACGCCGTTTGGTTTTTTGGGAACCACGACAATTGGGCTTACCCAAGGTGTTGGATGACCTTCGACCTTTTCAATTATGTCAAGCTTCTCCAGTCTGTCAAGTTCGACTTCGACGTCTTTTCTTACATGATAAGGAATCCTTCTGTTGGTTTGTGAGACTAGCATTACCCTCTCATCAATGTGTAATTTTATTTTCACATCTTTCATCTTCCCGATGTCACCAAACATGTAGTCTGGCACAGAGGTTGACAAAGCAAATGAAATATTTTTCAAGGCTTGCGGCGTCTCAGCGGAGAGCAAATTTCCATTCACGGATCCCTGTGTGATCTTGACAACATAGAACCTAGCTCTAGTAGTTATATGTGATATCTGTCATGAAAGTACCCTCTACATCCAAGTTGTTGGAGGAATTGTACGAATATATGCCTGTGGTACTGATTGACAATTTTGGTTTGTTTTTCAGACTGTCATAGGTAGCTTTGGTAATTATGTTTACAGATGCACCAGTATCAATGTAGAATTTGACAGGCGACTGACCTAGTTGTGCAGTAGCAGCGGGACGTTTCCGACTGGTCATATCAACTGTGAAAATTGTGTCGTCATCGATTTCATTTGCATTTACGTTCTTTACTCGAGCATGTGAGTTATTGTCCGATCTATGTTTGGAACGACAGACAAATGCAAAATGATTTGGCTTGTGGCATGCATTACAAATTCTTCCTTTTGCTGGACAGACATTTGTATGAGGGAATCTACCCCCACAATTTCTGCAAGTGGATTCTCTTTGCGCATTGTTGTAGCCTTTATTCTTGACAAAGTCTTGTTTACCTTTGTTTTGAGTATTAAATTTCTTGCCACTTTGAAGTTTTTGATTGGATATAGGCCTACTATTCGTCGCAGTTTGTTTCTTGTGTTGGACAAAAAGATGCTGTTGCTCTATCCCTTGCCTCTATTTCCTCTGCCTGTTGAGAGGTAAGTTCCTCATTTCTTGCCTCGCTCAGAAACTGTGATAATTGCAGATTGTCTCTTAAGGCCTTTCTTCGCAGTTTACAGAAGAGGATACCTTCAATCGCTTGTGATAGGATCTCACGATCTATGTCATGAAAATCGCATCGGCTAGCTTGAGTCCTAAGTCTAATGTGGAATTGTTCGATTGATTCCTCGGCTTGTTGATGCATTTTTCTGAATTTAAATGACTCATACGCTGTATTGACCTTTGGTGTGAAGTATCCTGTAAGCGAGTTTTTCAATGTGTCGTAATCTGTTGCTTCACCTTGTTGTTCGGTGAAAATTTCAACAAGATCGAAGACTTCGTCACCGGCATAATGTAATAACAAGGCTCTTTTCCTTTCTGAGCTTTTGATGTCCATCGCTGTCATCAAGTTTTCGAACTTCGAAATCCATCTCTTCCAACGCGTTCCGGCTGAAAGTTCGTCTTCCCTGACAGGGAACGAAGGAAACGAGGGTAGACTTGACATCGTTGATGATTATTATGAGTAGCATTTTGTAGATCTAGTCCAGATCCAGCATACAGTGTCGTAATGAGAGATGCAAAATGACTCTGAACTGGACCGTTTGACAGGGGTAGATCGAGATCTAGATATATCTAGATCTAGACCAACGATGAAAGGAAAATTAGCAACTGAAAGGTGTAATGAGTATCAAACTGGAAAGAACTTACCAATTTATTTCAAAGAGGTTGTTTTTTTTTACTTTTAAATCCTCGTCGCCAATAATTATGATGTTTAACGATATAGGATACAATGTTAAACATAGATTTTGAGTGGAAGCCAAAGCCATGTTGTTCCGTTGCCCCGGATGTCTACACTGACGACCCGGAAGTTCTTTATTTAATGATCACTCTCTCAGTTAACCCTTTGAATACTATTCACGCATTCTTGCTACACTACATTTATCTGTCTCAGAAGTCTCAAATTTGATTCTGTCGTCCCCACCAAAATCATGTCTCCTTGACCCGATTCCCACAAATCTTCTGTTGAAATGTCTCGACCGCATAGCTCCATTCATTATAGACATAATTAATTATTCTCTTAAGACAGGTGTTGTCCCTTACTGCTTGAAATCAGCTATTGTAACTCTATTTCTCAAAAAAGCGTAAACTCGGCCCAGAAAAATTGAAAAATTACCGGCCTGTGTCTAATCTTGTTTTCGTTTCTAAAATTTTTAGAAAAAGTTTTACTCACGTAACTGAAAGAACATTTACATCTGAACAACCTCATCGAGACATTTCAATCAGTTTATCAGGATAATCATAGCACTGAAAGTGCTTTGTTGAAAATTGTCAATGATATATTTGTTTCATGTGATAATGGTCTTATTTCTGTTCTCACACTCTTGGACTTGTCTGCTGCCTTTGACACAGTCGATCATGCTCTTTTGTTAGATCGGCTGTTAGTCAAATTTGACATCACAGGCACTGTCATTAAAAAGCATGACATCCGTTATCATATTATTTGCAGATGATATCCAGCTATATAAAGATATATCTCTAGAACATCTTGACTCGCTCAAAGTGAACATTGAAAGGTGCAGTCTATCTGTTAAATCATAGGGGACAAAAAATAAAATAAAGCTAAACAAGGAAAACACTGAGGTTCTTTTATGTTCCACGCACTCAAAACAAAATTAACAAAGATAGACCTCAAATACATTGATATTGCTAACGTAAGCGTATCCTTTTCAAATTCGGCCAAAAATCTGGGAGTCTTTCTTAACAGCAGACTTTCAATGGACCACCAAATTGAGCGCATTGTAAAAATAATGTACTTTGAGCTGCGCAAGATTTCACACAGGAAATATCGCTCTCCCAAGACTATATCAAAATACTTGTTGTGTCCCTAGTTCTGTCCCAAATGAACTATTGCAATTTTTTTTGTGGGCATCACAGATACGAGGATAAGAAAGCTCCAAATGTTACAAAATTGTGCGACAATGTTGAATCTTGGGAAGACCAAATTAGTAGTTCCAGAGATTTGTTGAAAGCCCTTCACTGGCTTCCAGTAAGGGCAAGAATCGATTACATGATTTGTCTTTTTTGTTACAAATCACTGCAGTCTGCTACCCCTATCTACATTCAAGATCTGCTTTTCCCATATGAACCGTCTCGTGCGCAAAGATCTCAAAATTCTGAATTATTGACAATTCCAAAAACCCACTTGAAACATTTCGGAGATAGAAGTTTTGGCAAAATTGAACAACAAATATGGAATGCTTTATCTCCATCTGTGAGACTTGCAACCAGTCTTGAAATTTTTTAAAAACTACTAAAAACATATCTTTTAGGAAATACCTTCTGTAAATGATTGAATTGAAATGTATACGATGTCGAATTTTAATAATGTTTTATTAGTGTGAGCGTGTTTTGAATGCAACATTGAAATTTGAATGTATCTTTTTAAAGTATATTTCAACTTGCATTGTAAAGCACCTTGATGTTTCGGAGAAAGGCACTATGAAAATGCTCTACTATACTATTACTATGATGGGGGGTGGGGGGGGGAGGTTGCCCCTGTCTGATATTCAAACAATGGATTGTGTATTATCTTCCTTCATGTAAATTTAACTTATTCTAAGATAGCGAATACGAGCTATGGCAAAATGGAATGTTCTATACCGGTATTTATATTTCATGTATTTCAGATAAGGGATCCCCTATGCAAGCCTAGAAGCAAATTTCCTCTACTGATTTTCAAGGAACCTGCAACGCAACCGTATAAAGCCATCTACCCTGCAATAATGACGGAGTGCACTTTGATGCCACCTTTACCGGCATCAAAGATGTCACCGTTGACTTCGACAATTTCACCTTTAGAATCCCAGGTGAGAACAGTTTCATCAACAGTCCCCATTACGTATGAGCGACGAGTTCGCTTTTCCGATCTAGACAAACAGTATTCGACATCTTCCGATTGCCTTGTCTCTAATCCTGTGGACAAAGTTGAAATTCTAATGGCAGGTGACAGGAAAGAACCAATCGGCTTCAGGCACACGCCCCGACCATTGGCACAAATCGAGCCCTGGCTGTCGCAACTCTACGGCAAACACAGGCTTCATTCCAAGACAGCAATGAACAAATCGGCAGATCCGAAGCTTTGGCAGCACACCCTCGAATTGAAATTCGGCTGTGTCGTCCAAAATCTTTGAACAATATTTGTCGTGACGTCACCGCCACAAGGCTTGAGGATATAAAAAAGGCCGTTGAAGAGACAAGCATCGATTCAGCATCAGCAACACCGCCGACCAAACGTGTAAACCGATGGCATTTTGCCAAAAAGCTCACTAGGTTTGCTAGCACTCCGTCGTTGTTCAACTATGCTGGGAATGACAAGGTAGAAATGGAGGTTGTAGATCCCCTTCGAGAACACGATGTGATTCAAACGCGACTAACAGTAGTGAAAGTCCCCGAAACTCGAAAACCAGCCTCAGATTTTTTCAGTCGTCTCAAAGGGAAAAAATCTAAAAGCTCATTAATGACAAAGGGAGAATTAAACCTATCCACGTTGAGGTATTCAACAATTATGATGACGAAGACGCAAACGTCAAAGATACAAATTCACAAGATTCCAAGACAGTCAATCTTGATAACATAGAAGCCAACGACGTTACAGACTCGACAATGCGCACTATGCATTTACGCGAGCAACCTCGTTTTGATGTGTCCATAGCACAAAGTAGGTCAGACAACAATCCACCTTCGCAAATCCTACTTAATTCAACGAATTCCATTTCTTCTGACAACGGGATCAAAGCTCATTTGATGCATCATTTTACAAGCGAGCTACCCTACAATGGCAGTTCAAAGACTCAGGCAATCATCA
>JAXRKP010000261.1:352500-367500 GCA_037039925.1 Doris montereyensis | reverse complement strand
CTCTCTCTCTCTCTCTCTCTCTCTCTCTCTCTTTCTCTCTCTCTCTCTCTCTCTCTCTCTCTCTCTCTCTCTCTCTCTCTCTCTCTCTCTCTCTCTCTCTCCCTCCCTCCTCCCTCCCTCCCTCTCTCTCTCTCTCTCTCTCTCTCTCTCTCTCTCTCTCTCTCTCTCTCTCTCTCTCTCTCTCTCTCTCTCTCTCTCTCTCTCTCTCTCTCTCGATCTCATTTCAGATTTTGAGGTGGATAATGGCTGAAAGTCGCAAATCACTTAGGTGAAGATTCTGACTTGACACAGCGTCAGTCGGCAGAGGACATGTTTGAAGAGCACTTTTCTAAAGGAAAATATTCTGTCAAGCTGATCTCCATAACTTAACATTTGACACAGAATTATAATCTGGAAAATTATTCCAAGTTTTGTTTTTGAGTTGCATGTTGTGTTCTTGTTTTGTAGGATTTGTTGAATTTTCTTATTATTTGTTTGCTTGCTTAAGCACCCCCCTCTCTCTCTCTCTTTGCCCCCATTCTTTTAATTCGATGCTTATTTTAAGGTCAGTAATTTACCTTAAAGTGACGTCGGTGACCGATTGGTTAGGCTGCCAGACTGGGGATCATGAGGTCTCGGGTTTGAATCCTAGCAAAGCTAGGTCCAACTTTGTGTTTCTTGGGAAAGCCACTTAACACGCATTTCCCCGCTCTACCCAGGTCCAAATGGGTACAAGTATAAGCACTAATTTGGGAGTAAAAAGACCTGCTTCCAGAATAGAATCCTGGCCAGGAGGTGATTATTGTCATCTGTTCCGCTTCACGCTATTGACACCGGCTCTGATGAATTTTGCTTGAGTTACCTTATATTACAAGCCTGCTACACCCAGTGATACCAAGTACGATTATGAGGTCGAGTCAGCATTTGATGCTGGGATTGCACGGTTAGACATGAATTGTAACATTTCAATTTCTTAATTATAAAACCTCTTTTAAATGGCGGCATAATTGAATCTGAATCTGAATCGTATGTAGAAACCAGTATTGGCGTAATCACAGCGGACAGTCTATAGACGTGACAGTCTTTCTCTGAAATTTTCGATCGATGTTGAATCTTTAAATGAAAACAATCTGGATCATGTGAAACCTACAGGCAAAATATGGTTACTCTTTAGGTGCACAAAGAATGACCAACTCAGAATGATACGATATAATATCCTCTTTGATGGCACCCTTAATGGCTTCATGAACCTTATCGGTGATTTTAATCATTAAAATACATTACTGCTTTACGTCAAATCATGACGACTGAACTGGTACAGAAAAAGTATAGTCGAATCGGATGCCTTGGGGCGGGGGGATACAAATGAGGAAGAAAGTATTAAGAAAAACATTTTACTTTTATCTTTCCAGGTATACAAGTCGATTCCTTAGACAGATTTGCAGTCACGGATGAGAAATCGAACACAGTGTCAATCTTCAACAGACAAGGTCAGTTCCTACTGACGTTTATCCAGCCTCAACTACAAGTTCCTGCTTCACCATCTCCCACGTCATCTGTACATTTCCATTTCAATCAACCACGTTACGTCTGCGTCACAAACGATGGACATTACGTCATATGTGACTCGGCCAATCACTGCCTTCAGGTTTTTTAATTCTCATGGAAACTTCAGTCATCGCATAGGCTCGTTTGGACAAAAAGACGGAAATTTCCGTTTTCCTTATGGTGTGGCGTGTGATAACACTGGCGCCATCTACGTCGCTGATCATTTCAACCACAGAGTGTCGGTCTTCAGTTTTGAAGGAGTCTTTCAACATCATGCTCTTACATCTGGAGACGGCATCACGCGGCCTAAAGGATTGGCTATCCACAATTCCCATCTGTACGTCACATATGGCCAACTGCGTGCTGGAAAAATCAGCGTCTTCAATATCTCTAGTAGACAGTTGACCTTTGCTACAAATACTACTAGTCCTAGTAGTCACAAGAATGAATAATGAATAGGGGACATGCCGCAAAGAATGACCACTAAATGAAATAAACGTTTGTTTGCCATAAGACTGCTTCTTACAATTACAAGCTTTTAATTGATCGACAAAAAATGTAATTTCCACAAGTTCCGTCATCTGAGAGATGCAAAGAGAACTTTTTTAAATTTATTTTATTCTGGTTGGGGGGAGGGGGTGTTCTGTTAATTTTTTTTATTGTTTATTGTTGGGGGAGGGGGTTTGGGGGGAGAGGAAAACTTGAAATAACATGTCAAACAACATTCGTTTACATTAAACCGGTACGGCAGAATTAGAACGAAGGGACAAAGGGAAGACTGTCACACTTGACACAGAGCAATTTCAAGGAGAAGATAATATTGTATCACTGCTACTAATAAGATCACCCAGTCTTGATATTATGAAACTCAGACTCAGTAAACGCCAAAGATACAGCAGGAATGTCTTTACCATGAATAACAATGCGGCCCCTTCAATGACACAGTGAACCCGTAAATGTGTATATAAAATAGACTCAACCATTTTCGAATTGATGATAAATTGTACACACACACAAACAACATAAAAACAACAACTCACTATTGAGTACAAACAAACAATTAGCAGGATAGGCACATACGTATCATATTCATATCATGTGCCTTTGTATTAAAATAAGTAAAACTGCCGAGAAGCTGTTTTAACTGTTACCTTATTTATACAACTTTAACCTGTAAATGGGTAACTCACAAAATGGTTTCACAACGTAGTTGACTTTTGATAGAAATTAATCTTCTTCTTTTTTTTTTAATTTGCACCTTTTGTATCGAATGAATGCTTCATTGGCAATACGTGATTTAGAAATCAAGACATAATTAAATTAATGTAAATAATTGAATAAATATATCTATGAATAAATATAAGTTCGTTGCGGAAGGCAATGTGCATAAATAAAAGATAAATACATGCATTTAGGGATACAAAGTAAATATCTGTTTTTTTTTTCTCTTTTTAATAAATGAGCGGAGGCGAGCTCAGTCGGTAGAACAGCTCACTACTACCCAGGAGGCCCAAGTTTGTGTCCCAGTTCTGGCAACTTTGTCTGCCTCTCCTGTCGACCCAGCAGTGAAATTGATAATGATAGCTAGGTCTATTCAGACTGAGCGAAAGTAGAGACAAAGTGGAAAGCAGTGGTAAACTGCCATATTATGACGTATGCCTAAAAACGATCAGCACTTTACTCATTCTGATACTCTACGCTAAAGTCGAAATATGGGACTCTCTTTACTTTAATAAATATTAATGAGTGTATTGCTCAACCAACACAATAAAATTGTTATTTGAACAACAAAAATTGAGTAAATGAGTTGATTACTTTTCTTGTGGGGTTTTTCTCACGCCTTCATTGCCTGAATTTAATATCTCAATAACCATTTCTTTTTTCTCAAACCTTCACTGCTTGAATTTAATATCTCCACAACCATTTCTTTTTTCTCAAACCTTCACTGCTTGAATTTAATATCTCCACAACCATTTCTTTTTTCTCACACCTTCATTGCTTGAATTTAATATCTCCACAACCATTTCTTCTTTCTCAAACCTTCATTTGCTTGAATTTGAATTTGATACCTCCACAACCATTTCTTCTTTCTCAAACCTTTGTTGCTTGAATTTAATACCTCCACAACCATTTCTTCTTTTTATTTCATCTAGTCATCACTCATAGCTTAAATTTCTTTAACTTCTGACACGTTGTAAAAACAAAAGAAGTTGGAATGATAAGTAGGAGGGTGCTTGTTGTCCTTTGTGACCTGTCTGGCTAATGTACGTTTTGCTGTTAACACATTTTCCCTACCACTACCATTGACTTGGTGGAAAAATAATGTTTACGGTCGCAGTCTCCCAAACTGGAGGTCCAGTTTTTGTCTTCCATACCACATGTAGGAAATAGATTAGCTTGAATCCTTTCTACTAGTAGTGAAATTCTGACAGCTGTTCCTGTAAACAACATCCATTCTAGTGGTTTTGAGAGTCTAGAAGTTAGTAAACAATCAGGCTTAAAACTGGTGGGTCATATGTTTGAAGTTTAGCTTTGCTATTTTTGAGATTATATGATTATATAAATATTAAAATAATCACTCTCCTTGGAAAAGGCAATCAAAGCATTTTCCCTCTATCTGCCTAGATGCAAATGAGAACCAGCTGTAGCCAATGACAGACCTGTGTCAGGGTGCTTTGGTGCTTGTCCTGCTTGATGCAATAGGAAACCAGGAGACACCTTAGCTCTATTCTCTATGGGCCTCTAGGCCAAGAGCGAAGTCACATTTTTATATTATAAAACATCCAGCACATCAGTCATGGGGTGAGCAAACACCGTAAAAGATGTCTCCTTAAAGGGGTCTGTCTGTATTCAGACAAAATTATCCTCCGTGGGAAAAAGGAGCAATCATCCAATCCTTCATCACAAAGAAAAAAAAGTGTGTCTGATTGAACTGACAGTCACACTGTTATCATACATTCCATTCCTTCTCTCAGCAGTCGGACCCATTTGTGAAGAAATGTAATAGTGCAAGCCCGCTCTAATAATATTTTTAACATGTCACAGTAGACATTGTCAACTTCTGTTTATTCATATTATTTCAATATATATATATATAATCAATATAATATGAGAATACAAAGAATTAGATTTTCCTAAAGGTATAAAAGGAGGATGAGTATAATAAATTGCGTGAATGAGAATGTATACAAAATATAAAGCAAAAGCTTGAAAATATAATATATATTCAAAACAGAAACATCACAATAAAATAAAGCTGAGATCTCTACACAACAGGAGGACCATCATATTGTCCCATGATAAATATAATCTAACTCACTGACACTGCATAGCAACCAGATATATTATATCTATCTATCTATATACATGTATATATATATATATATACATGTATATATATATATATATATATAATGTTCAAGTTTATAAAGGACACATATAATTATAAGTATAAGCAGTTTTTTTTGTCACAGAATGATTAACATGGACAGAAAGGCAGTCGTAGGTTTCCGTATTAGATCTATATAACTACTATTGTAAAACGCCAGAGTGCCGTATGGTGGAAGAGTGCGTTATATGATATAAATTGAATTATTATTGTTATTATTATTATTACTAGTAGTAAAGGTATTCAGCTCTTCCAAAACGGAATTTATTTGTTGTTATGATTGTAAATCTTGACATTTTGATAATATATTTTGAGTGGGATTTTCTGTTGTGTTTTTGTTTCCAAATAAACAAGTCAACATAAACATGAAACACACCTGACTTTACAAACAAACAATCTCACAGTACTTCATTTCAAACAATACAACACGATTCCGTACACAAAACAATGTTTGATACCGTCCACCATTGCAGTGATCGGTGAGTAAATTTGTGTGCTAACAATAACATGAGTGAGTTTGTGTATTTGTCTGAGTGTTGGTATAATTTGACTTTGTAACCTGTACTTGACGTGAGGGAAAGACCCCTAACATAAAAGTTATATACTAATTTCTTCAAATATGCTACAACCAACCCCCTTACATACTATACTATAATCGAAGGCAGTAACAATATTGTTAATAACATGAATGGATACACAGACTTTGAAATGCCTTCCAACACCACATAAAAGTTCTCTTATGATTTGTGAATCCTATTGACCTACAAAGCAAAATTGATGCTCCTCATATATGCCACTATGAGACTGCAAATCATTTGCACTGAAAGGTATAGATATGTATCCAGTTTGTGGTGGTAAACGTAAGATGGTGAGAGTGACAGTAATGTAATGTATGTATCACATATCCTTAGGTTACAATATCTTGATCATCACTCTCTCCCTTCACATACATAAACACACAAAAACACACTGACAAACTAGTGCGCATATTATGCTTAAGTTACAATATCTTGATCATCACTCTCTCCCTTCACATACATAAACACACTGACAAACTAGTGCGCATATTATGCTTCCTGCATGTTACTTGTTCTTTTCAATAGTATGCCAAAGTCAGTTACGTCATTTAAAGAAAATGCTAAAAACCATGGAGTTTGGCACTGTTGGCTGGAATTCCAATTTGTAAACAGTTGTAAATGTGATGTATTTTCATCATATCATTTTCACACTTTTCAGGAAGCATCATTTCCATTTATTCCTAGGATTATCTCTGTCCTCGTTTTTCATGAAAATGGACATAGGCACACTGTTGAACTGACCCTTCAATTATCAAAATCAAATGTAACAATAAAACATAAACACAAACAATAAAGAAAGCAAAAATGTCTTGTCGTGTTAGTTTACGTTGACCTGTAAAAATCTGAGCAAAGCAACTGAATTTCTCCTCCTAGTTTGAATACTATTATACTAGTATATGAACCAGAAGGAATAAAAATCGTGACCATTTGATGCATGGAGGGAGTTGGGTTCAATTAAATAAAGTTGGCTGATCAAGTTTAAGTTTTTCTAGAGGAGAAGCATGACAAATGTAATACATGTAGAAGGAAAGGACAAGAAGAAAGTTGACATGTAGTACAAAGACACGATTGAAGGGTTTGGAAAGAGAGAACTGCCATGGAGAATAAATGACTAGTGACATTAACAATCGTTTTAAAGTAGATCTACGCATAAAAATAAAGATGAGTCAGTCAAAATATCCACACACATCAAGCATCAAAGATGTATATTATTATTATTAGCAGTATAATGTAAGTTGAAATCAATTTTGAATTAACTGTACTGCATATGAACCAGCATGAAAGCATTACGTGTTAATAAAGGGACACCCTTTAGAAAAACGCTCAGTGAACATAGCGGTATTTCAACTATGACACAGTTATTTCGTCAATGACAGTGTAAAGCAATGAAGAAGAATAAAAAAATAATTGTAAAACTTATCAAGCAAAAGAGACAGAATTCTTTAACAGACTTGTGTGTCTCCTCAATTCAATGATCACAAACTTAATGAGATTCAATTGCAATGTTTTAATTCTAATCAATAAACAGTTTTTTTAATAACATTGTAACGGCTCTGTAGGATTGATGCATAGGGAACAGTACTAGAAAATGAAAGGCACAATTGTGAACTCATATTCCAACTTCAACTAAAACCAAAGCAGTCAAAGAAGTCAATTTAAACATAGAAACTTCTCTGGATCCTATTAAAAAGTAATTACTAAAATAACACGGAAAAGAAAGTTAAGTACATAAACTTTCCAAAGAGAAAGAAACATATGTGCGGAAAATGGAATTACGGTCAGTACAGAAAAGTATACATTCTCTTGTAACAGTTTTAAAACTTTTATTATCTATTCAAAAACAGCTAATCCAACAGAATTTTGCAGAATTGAATATTTAAATGCAAATACTGTTTCTTTGCTATCAAATTCCATTGTGTCTAAAATTAATTATAAAATTTAAGCTTAAAATTCACTCAATCACAGCAATGTCTAAAAAAAAGAAAATACTGAGAAAATATAAATAGAAGTAAGGCCAAAATAAATCGCACAAAACAAATTTCCCTACGCTAGTGTTGTATATAATGTTTTTATTAAGTTCAGTTTCCTTTAACTTTCCTTTCCTACTTTTTAAAATATCCATTTCATTCAGAATCATTCTGCTTGAACATATTCATAGCGTACAGATGACTGAGATCGCTTTTCAGTCCACCGCTTAGTAAAATGCTTCTCTGCGTAAGTGTAGTGAGCATCTTCAAAGCTATTTCGCCCAATCATGTAACTTGTAATAATGGAGGCCAACAGCACGCGATCTAGAGTCATCAACGGATGGAACCAAAGAATAAGTGTCAGCATAATGGCACCTGGATGACGATTCTGAATATATTTCCCTCAGCTTTTGAGCTTTAGAAAGTAGAGGAGGCCTACGACCAGAGTGATATGCAGCAACCTACAAGACAAAAGTTTTAAAAAAGAAAAAAGAGGAGTCAGTGATGTAAAATGTTGACACAAATGACAAAATTGTGTTGTAACCTCTAGCCTTAACTTCATGTTGAAGATGCAGGTGATAAGGGACCAACTTTCAATTCATTCTTCCTGTTTAAGCACACACACCCACTTACTCCAACTTTCCCCACAAGAAAAAAATAAATAAAAGAAAAAGAACAAAAGAAAAGTAACCAGCACAATGGCTGCAGGATGATTATCAGATCAAGATATGATTTTACTTTGCTAACTTGACATTTTCCCTGTTTGTCTCGATGTGTCAGCTTTCTCTTTTCATTCTGCTGGATCCACTACATCATATATCAAGAGTGCATTGTAAATGTAAAGTTATCTAAAAGAGGAACATTAATGGGAGACAAATCATTTTTTAAGAGTTACTGAAATGTCATTCATTAGTTCCCTTGCATATCTTATACAAGACCTGATCATATTTAATTTTCTTCTTTTTTTTTATCTATAAATATAATGTAAGAACATTTTTATGAAAAACAAATCTAACCAAAGAGGGTCCTGATGGATACATTTTTACCACAAATCGGACAAATCTCATTTATTGCACTACTGGATGGAGCAGTTCATTCCCTTCACATTCAAACCATAAAAAAAGCTCAGTATCTATTCTTTCATTTTAGAAACGATACTGGCCTTACCCTCAACACATCGGTTGTACCATAAAAGCCTTAAGTTTTGTCTAAAGTATAACAAGTTAGCACTCATTTTAATCATCACAAAGTACTCTTTCCGAAAAATATACCTTTTAAGAGTTATTTATAATATTGACTAAGATCGGCCGAAAATTATGGTAGACATACCGTGCACCTGTTATAAGAAAAATGCCATCCAACATGAGTATAAGGGACCCAGAGTAGTTAAAATAGGGTCGACAAGAAGCATTTGAGAGCCTCTAAAAGATTTTGTGACATTGTTTCAAAGTATTATATTATTATTTTCTAGGTTTATTTGCAAAAAAAGATTCAAATAAGGAAAAAAAAGTTTTAAATGTGATTTTCTCAAAATGTTACTTTTTGACCCTTGGTTTAATTTATCAAAATATGCTACTGGCAGCAGCTAGATATTAAACCAAATCACCTGTGTGCAAATTTACAGCCAAGTTTGTTCAAAACTGAAAAAGCCTATTTGAAATGAAGTTGTAGGTATTTTCGCAATGAAAATCCAAGATGGTGGCGTTCCCATTACAACCCCATGATAAAAAATGTTGTTTTAATTTTCAGCTAATTTAGACATGCCGAGTACAATGGTAGTGCTTAAAATTGTCTATATCAAATAATTTTAAAAAACATGTTCAGGGCACCCCTCCCCCCCCCTTAACTTATTCTAATACGGTATGAGTAGTGACCACCAAAATGCCCGCAATTTCAGAGAAACAAATTTTAAAAAATATAAATTGCCCCTCTAAACGCCTGTTCAAAACCAAGATTTTTGCCTAAATGCCCGGTCTCAACGGCAACTGCAGGTATCATTCTCTTCAAATTATCATAAAATATGTCTGTAATTAATTAAAAATTCTTTCTTTTTTATCATACATGTAATGCCATCGCTAATATGGCTTATGTCCGTCAACAATGTGCCATGCACTGTAACCACCCTTCATTACCTATCCATTGTAATGTAATAAAAGATGACCAGTCTTCTCTTCATAACTCCACCCACTGTACAGCACAGCCTTTGTTCCAGTGGATCACTGGTTTGTCACTGGGCAATTAGAATCTCTTTCTTGACGTCGTAAGTTGCATGCAATCACCTGGCGTTTTCAATTGACCGGACACACATCGTGATCGAGGGACAAGGTGTGAACAGTTTTATTGCTCCCCTATATTGCATTGGCTGTATCCATTGTGCCTTGGGGTCTTCATGACGAGCCTGCATGTTCACTACCTTAGTGCTAAAGAGCTAAATGTTTTCCAGGTGTCCCTATTTCTCACTTTAATTTTTTTCTTAAATGTTCAATTATTGTACCATATTGGATGAACTCCCTTGGTGATCACCCTTCCCCCACCCCTCCCAAATTTTGCCTAAATGCCTGTTTCGAATAAATGCCCGTTTTCTCTGCTTCCCAAGCATTGGGCATTTAGGCGGTCATTACTGTATTAGAAAAATGAGTGTACGCCATGATATCTCTTTTCTTAAACTTGACTTATTCCAAATATAAGAAACTGAGTATAAGCCGTAAAACCCCTTTCCTTATTTGACTTATTTCAAACTTTGAAAAAACCGAGTGTAAGCTGTAATATCACTTTTCTTACTTGGCTTATTCCAAGTAGCTCCTGTACATCCATCAAAAGAAGCTCGAGGCCCAGAATGAACCAGGCTACAATATGACAGAGAAGGAAAAACAACCACAGCAGAGATCGTGAGTGGGTGTCAATGTACCACAAATAGGCCTCAGGAATGGCATGCCATTGAAAGATCAGCGTCTAAATGACAAAAAAAGAAAAATTCTATGAAATTTTTAGTAAAAGAAAAAGGCATCGATATATACATCGCATCTTGATAGTAAGACAGAAATAATATTAAGCTGCATTCATCAACATGTCATTTCAAAACTAAAAATGCATGGTCAAGATTTCTTTTATGTTGGTAAATTTGTTCTACTTTGTCTGTGAGTTGTTTCTTGAATCTCACAGGTACATGTGATTATAATATCCCCACCAAAAATCATAAAAACATTGACTTAATATATTTCCACAGCTGTTAAAAAATTTTTTAAAGGAGGCCTTTCCCTTTGAGGCCCATCTATCTCATTAAATGAAAAACATTACAGTTGAAAAAAAAAAAAAAAAAAATAATTTCAGAAATCATTTTGCGGAGAGGATTTGGATAAAAATATAACCATACTTTTCCATTTGGCCTGTTTAAAATCTCTGTTTTTTTTTTCTTTTTGTTTTGAGTTTCTTGACTTTTTAATTTCAGTTGCACTTTTAATCTTTTTCAATTTTTTACCTACCAACAAACAGAAGCTTGTGCAGACATTGTAAAGCAACCTCTCTGAAACACTGACTTTCAAAACTCTAGCCAGTTTGGACTTGAACCATTTTGTAGCCATAAGAGAGTGTTGAAATATGAAAAGGCAGACGAGGAATAAGTCCCACACAAAGCGCAGGAGTACAGAAGAATCTGCGGGGGAGGGGGGGGGGGGGGGGGGGGGAAACAAAAGAGGAAACAAAAGCTGTAGATAAATCCCAATTACACGATCTCTTTTCACTAATTCATGATTTTCAAGAGCAAAATATAAGATATCAATATTCAACATTGAAAAACAGAAAGACAAACAATTAATTCAAAATTCATTTTTATCAAATAACTTTTAAACAACAATGGTGTCATTATGTAAAGCTGCCAACTTTTTCAGATGTTAAAAACAGACTACCAATATATATTAACTTGCATGACGGCCCGTAATATTCCAGAAGACATTGATTATTTTCAACTTGAAGATTTGCGAACTCAGAATGGTGTCTCCGAATTTTCACACCCCAATCTCTCCGAGTCTCTGCTGTTAATTTAGGGTTTCTTACACAAAAATAGTTAACCCTCATATATACAAACTTTTCAAGGTAGATACAGAGTTAGAACTCAAAGCCAAAAAAAAAACGTATTAAAATATTTTTTAAGTACTGGTTGCTAGCTGTAACATGATGCATAATTTTCTTTAACATTATCTGCAACCATAACATTGAATTACAAAATATCTCTTGTCCTTTGTAGTAAAATGGTGGCTTGAAAATGTTAAGTTTCATTTTATAAGCTGTCTTCTTCTCTAATTTGTTTGAGGGTTTATTAAAGGTCAACATTTTTTTGTTTTGAAGTCGGTACCGCAAAATCAGGATATAATGATGTTAATATGGGAGCATGCTTTGATGTACCGCAGAGGTCAAAACACTTCAGCGCATGCGCGACATTGAAACAGGCATAGAGGATTTCATCAGTGTTTGGATAGGGGTTAACTTGTAGGGATTACGTGATAAAATCTTTTTCTAGATCTTGATATAAGTGTTTTCAGAACATGTTTTAAGGGTCAGGGAGGGGGAGCACCTGCAGTTTGGCACATGGTGTGATTTTCGTTGGGACGAGCTGCCAGAGGGACCTAACTTTACTTCAAATGGAGATTGAGGTTGGGGGTGTAACAGGGTGGTGGGACAAGTAGGGGAGTGGTTCAGGGTTGGGGATAGTGATAGCATGCCACTCACTACATGGGAATCCCTATGGGATGGTGATAGGGAAGGAGTCCCATAGTTGGGTCCCAACCAAGGGACATAGTAAAGAGGGTTTTATTTTGAAGGGGCGAGATAAAAAGTTGGGGCTTGGTTTTTATGAAGGATAAAGATAAAGAGAAAAGGATGTATGTTGAGAGATTGCTCTCTCTCTATTTCTCTCTCTCTCTCTCACTCACAAGGTGACACGATATGAAACTTGAAACTAAGACATAAATCAGACAACAAGAAACTGACATATCGAGGATGAGACATGGAAACTGAGACAGTAAGACATGAATTAGCATTACATGAGACTGAAGTCTACCAATTAGCCAAGCAAATGGATTGGGGATGAGTAATTTTGAGACTGCATAAAAATGCTGTGTACTGAATGAATCATTGTCTTTTAAGAAAATACTAATTTACCTGGAATGCTTAAGATGGTATTACGTTACAAAATATTGAAATCAAAACAGTGGAAAGACCCTCCAACCCCTTATCCCCCTAAAAGCAAAAAAACAGAGAAAAACCTTGTTACGTTTGTATACATGTTTCCGTGCATGGCTGCTATCCCCTGTGAAAGAATATCTCTGAAACATCTACTTTTGTAATCGTAATCAGATTTAAGACGCAATATGATTGTAAAGTGACAAATCTCTTCCCTTCAGCCGACTAGATCCGGCTACCTGTAGGTGTTCTAATGTAAGTAGATTCTAGCTCTATATCAGTCCAAGTCCAAGTGCAAATACATTGCATACAGTAGTCTCCACCAAATTGCACGCCGCCAAAATGCACGATTCATCACAATGCACGTTTTTTTCATGTAACCGAATTTTACAACTGTTCTTTAATTACACCCTCAAAATGCAACAGAGGCTGGCTTCACTCCGCCCAAAAATGCAACAAGTTTTTTTGTGTCCTTCAATTTGTTGCATGAAGAGTCAATTCCTGTGAAAAATAAACTTGATACCTCTACTTGCCTCGTCCCGGTGACAAAATCTTTCAGGCACATATGTCTGTGTGGCATTTAGATCTATATACGATAACCAAGTGTACAAAGTCATGATACATGTGACAAAATTGCCAGACAGACAGTCCGATCGTCACCTCCTCTCTTTTTTGATCAGGGTGAGAAAATCTGAGAGAGGTCTTGTCACCTTTTTTTACTCACGCCTCATGAAGATCACACTCTGACACGCAAGCTAGATCCTCCAATTAGACTTATACTAATTAAATACACTGTTGTAATAAGTCGTGGCCCTTGACTCTGTCAAACTGCACCTTCGCCAAAATGCATGATTTTTTGGTCATCAGTGGACCGTGCCTTTTGGCGGACAGAAACTACTCAGCAGTAGACAATAGTACTTAGTACTAATTTTATAGTACAAATTTGGGCATCATCGCACATAAGCACTGCCAGACAGTATCAAACTTGAAAATAGTTAAACGATACTGTTCACAGTGTATCGCCGATCGGACTCACTATAAAAAAAACTGAGATCATGCTCTCACTCTCACTCGCCGACTCAGGCTAACTGACCACGATGTAGGCTAGTCTACCGTGATACTGATTCACTCTCCTCTCACTTCTCACAACCCTCCATGGCTGAGTCTGAAAAAAATATACTGACATGACCGTTGGACACTTGGCAGTGCTCTCTCCTCAATCTCATCACTTCACGAGGCCTACCTTACATACATCTCTGTTCTGTGGTCCCATCTCCTCTTGGCCTAACTTGGGATTAAGACTTGAGAGATACATTTTTCTTATTAGATTTCCAGATGGTTATCCTAAGGAGGAAGTGGGGAAGGGTGTTCTGCATTAAAAGAAACAGTGTTCCTATGTCCATATATATTTGAATACATTTATACTCCCTGTGTCTGCCTTCTTCAAAATAGCTGATTAACGCAATTTTTGTTTCCTGATGGCAGGAAATAATAATAATATTATTATTTTACCTCCTTACTGGTTCTGTTTCTCAGTTTTATCCTCTTCCTGAGGAAAACAGTGAAAACAAACAAAACAAACAAAAAGCCCCGCTCTTGTGTTTCCAAGTCGTCTTCCCAAGTCAGTAGTCGTTCTATTATTACTCGCACTTAAGCACCTGTGCCGCATATTTCCTACCATAGCGGTGCTAAAGTGAGAGTAATAATAGGGCGACGACTGGAGAACACACACATGGAAGTAATATGAAGATGACTTGAAGCCCCGCTTGCCTGGCCCAAGTTGTCACCCTACTATGTGTATTTTTCGCTTCATTCACTGTGGTCAGCGTTGTTAAATTGGGAGTAATAATAGGGTGACGATTGAAGAACACGCGTAAAAGTGAGAGGCCCTTCATAGCACATTGCGCAACGCTCTGTCGATCGATGAGCATGAGAGATGGATATCGGGACCATGCCCAGTATTGAGCATAAACTGGATTTGTAATCGTATTCGATGTGAAATCTTGGCAGTGTTAAAGTGCGATTATCCCCAAATTTGAGCCTCGTGATTTTAGGTGTACTGGCAATAAAAATAATCACCCATCCTGACGACCATCCCCCCCCCCCCCCCCGCTTCTTGTGTACACTACATTGAACTGATAGTGATAGTGACTGAACTGAAGTGTCTTATATAGATTTTAAGTCTAGACCTAGAATCTAGCGGAAGACAGGTGGGCTCTGACACAGAGGGTGACTCAGTGTGGGTGTGGACAATGCTCTTTAAGCTGAAGACGAACCTGGATCCCAATAGCTCAAAACTTGCTTTGACACAAATACTTGGAAGTTTCCAAGGGAAGAAATGACAAGGCAAAAACAAATAAAT
>JAXRKP010000261.1:305000-350000 GCA_037039925.1 Doris montereyensis | reverse complement strand
AGGGGTTTTCAAACTAGGAGGTGCACCCCCCACCACTCCCAAAGTATAAAACACGGGTGTTCTAAAGGAAAAGATGGACTACAGTACTTTGTGAGAATGTTACTGATGTTGCTTATGATTAATCTCTCAGATGATAGTATCGCACGATTTTTATGTCAGGTGGTTTCTCAAACGACCACGCGTGTATTACTTAAAGAGAGCGAAATCCCATAGTACTTACTATTACAATGGTTGGAATCGGACATTGGGCAGGTGCTTGCACCTATACTGTATGGGGGCTAGGCGGCCCCGCCCTCCATGAGCCTCCTGCCTTCTTTTTCTTCTACTCCCCCACCTCTCCCTCTCTCTCTCTCTCTCTCTCTCTCTCTCTCTCTCTCTCTCTCTCTCTCTCTCTCTCTCTCTCCGTATGTTTCTCTGTCTCTATCTGTTTCTCCATCTCTTTGCGCTCTTCTCTACCTCTCTCTCTCTCTCTCTCTCTCTCTCTCTCTCTCTCTCTCTCTCTCTCTCTCTCTCTCTCTGTCTCGGTCTCGGTCTCTCTCTGTCTGTGTGTCTCTTTCACGCGCTCTCTTTCTGTCTGTCTCTGTCTCTCTCTCCTATTGCCTGCCTCTCTGTCTTTCTGTCTCTCTCTCAGTGAGTGCTGAGGGGGGGGCAAAGGGGCGCGGCCTAAAAAGTTTAAGAACTCGTGTTCTGGATAATATATACTGCAATTATATTGATACATGTATACAGAAAGATAAATTATCATGATGGTCAAATGAGAAGATAGATCTAATGCTGCTTCAGTGGCCAGCTTACGTACATGCTACATGGCAGGTTTAGATCTAAAATTTATTGATGTAGAATCTAGATCTTATGTCATAAAGTCGTAATCATATCAAAGGTGTTGGGCCTGCTATCCAACCGTAGCTTACAACGACGGACGATAGTTTCTGAATCTGAAAGCAAAAGAAGGCTGAGAAGGACTGATTTCTCAGCTAATGAAAAGTGATGTTGCAAATGGCTTGGGTCCTCGCCATGAGCTTGAACTCAAAGTCAGTGAGCCAATGAAATCAATCTTTCCATAATTCCTGAATGTTGTGAAAATGGCTGCCACTTCGCAGAACCCGAAGAAGGGCATTTTGAAAAATTCAAGTAGCATTGATCACAGGTTAGCTAGCTTTTATTTGATTACTTGCTGCTACTTTCATAATTCTTAGAAGGAATTTAACATTTGATTTCTGTAATTTGGTTCTTTTCTACCCAGCCAGGTCCAGTTGAAATAATAACATGCAATCAAGTCTAGATAATCTAGTCTTCATTATCAATAGATTATGACAAATTACTAAATTAGGGTGATGATCTCTTTAATCTAGATCTAGATCTTAGATCTAGATTTCTAGATATAGATCTGAATCTAGAATTATCTATCTAGCTATGATCAGGCTAGATGCTTATATCTAGAATATAGACCTAGAGCTAGATCTAGATTCTAGCTCTGGCTCTAGATCTAGATCTAATCAAAGAGAAGAATAGAGACTAGATCTAGTAAAGTACTGTAGTAGTAGAATCGGAAATCTAGAAAATCTAGATCTAGATCTATCTCTATAAATTCTATTCTAGAAAGATCTATGATCTTTCACACAGGAAATACACCTCTATAACAGCTGCTGACAAATGCATTCTACTAGAACTAGAAGGCAGATACAGAAAAGCAGAGAAACACATGAAAACATGACATACAGTCTACATTTTCAAGTAGACAAAACTCTTGATCAAACATGCATCTACATACAGTGAAATTTTAACAAACCTCACAATACACCACTTTCAAAACAAGAACAGATAATAGAAAGGAGCAGAGGACAAAGATGAAAACATGCAAAACTCATACAGCAGACTACATATTTTCAAAGAGACAAAACTTTCCCAATCAAACATGAATCCACATACAGTAGATAAAACACAATAGCAAAACCTCATCCAAGCACCACTTTCAAAAAAATCTCCAGAGAACACATTTAATAAGGAGAAATCAGCGAAGGACAAAGAGGAACTGTAACATGAAAAACTCAAAAGCAGCCACTTATTTTTCAAAGATTAGTCAAACAAAGAAAATTATCATGCAAAAAGCAAGCACAAAAACACAATTTCAGATCATCCAAAACACCAGAAGAACACCTAGCAGTTGGAGACACATGAATGACAACAAGATTTCGCAAACAAATTAAAACGTGCCCATTAGGGTTAATGGCAGATACAGACATAGCTGAAGATGACACATGAACAGTGATATTTTAAGCAAACCTCACAATGCACCACTTTCAAAAACAAAACAAAGAGGAACTAACATGCAAACTCAAAACAACATTTTTTGCATCAAACAAAGAAGATTATCATGCAAAGCAAGCACAAAACACAAGACAAGAAAACGCATCATCCAAAACACCAGAGAACACCTAGCAGGATCATCACATGAATAGCCAGGCAATATCCACAAGAAATGGATTTCAAAACAAATGCATTGGCAATGAAAGAAGCACTAGGACTGAGTTGGAGACAGGAGCGAGTGCACAAAAGATTTCTAAAAGAGGCAGGGGTACATGTAGAAAATGAACTTGCCATTCGGAATCTCTCCAAGGAAATCGTTTCTGATTTTGTTATAGTAGAAAACATGAAAACATTTTTTTTTAGATGAGAAGCTAGAAGACAGGAAGGTTCCATTTGCCAGGATCACTGGCATAACCAAATTTGTGGACCAGCTAATAGACACCTATGCTGCCAATGATATGCTAACTTGGCACACCGGTGGTATACCAAATAATGAGAGAGATTTAGATAAAGATAGGAGGGGATCATGGAAAGAATTCCTTGAAACTTACGCTTCAGATAGCTAACCTAGAAAAACCAAACTCACAAAAGAATTCGCAATAGCTTTAGCAGCTATTAGAGACAACCATGGAAATTTGAAATGATTTGTCAGACTGGTCATGGATGACATTAAACATCTCATGGCACGCTCCTGATGAAACAAGACCATGAAGGTTTTCCTTAATGGGGACTACCACTTTCTCTGCAAAGTCTGGCCTGTCTGGTCCACAAGGCACTTACCCATGTATATGGTGTTTGATGCTCAAGCGTCTTATGAACGCTTCAGTCAGCCCCTGCCAACACCGCAGTCTCAAACACTTGCAAAAAAACGATAGATTCATGAAAACACATCATGGTGACAAGAAAAATGCACCCCAATATTACAATTGCTTACACGCCCCCCTTCTTCACATTGAATTAGACAGGGTCTCACCCCCGTACTTACACATTATGCTAGGGATAGTGTTAAAACATCACAAACTACTACATGGACAACAAAATTACATGTCAGACAGACACTCATCTCACAGAGCTCGGGCAGGTATTAAAACAATATGGCAGTTGTTTGAAACAAACACACGAAACACAAACACAGCTTGCCCTCTGTCAGACTTGCCTTCTTTTTAGTGACAATGACATTGATAAAGCCACATTCACTCAAGAAGTACGGGACACTGAGCATAAAATATCACAATTAACACATGACAAACTCACACATAGATCGGGTCCCATTGCATCATCCTTAGATAAAGTTCTTACCAAACACAGAATCACATCACAGGCATACCACAGTCGATCTTTTATTGGCAACCACTGTCATAAATACTTACAAGAAAAGGTTTATACAGACCTTACGCAAACAATCATCACACAGGCAATGGCATGCACACATTGCCCAATAAATATTGATAAAGCACCTACGATAGTGTTAGTTTTCAACAATATCAACAAAGCATTTAGTAAAGTCCACAAAGCAATATCACACACAAAGACAATTAATGAAAATTCAATTAATGACATACAACAGGATATACACACATACACGAGCATGTATAGAAGCTTCCCAAACAAAACAATCCCAAAACAGCACATTTTAGAGCACCATTGCACCCCACATATATGACAGTGCAAATTTGGGCTGGGTTGCTGGGCGAACAGGGGACAGAAAGCTGTCACCAGTCAATTGCAAGGATAGAGAGACGAGCACGGGGCATTATAAACACAAATGAGAATGAAGTTCATTTGAATGCACAAATATTAGAAAACTCTATCTGTCCGTCTGTCTCTCTCTCTCTCTCTCTCTCTCTCTGTCTGTCTCTGTCTGTCTGTCTGTCTGTCTGTCTGTCTGTCTCTCTCTCTCTCTCTCTCTCTCTCTCTCTCTCTCTCTCTCTCTCTCTCTCTCTCTCTCTCTCTCTCTCTCTCTCTCTCTCTCTCTCTCTCCCTCTCCCTCTCTCTCTCTCTCTCTCTCTCTCTCTCTCTCTCTCTCTCTCTCTCTCTCTCTCTCTCTCTCTCTCTCTCTCTCTCTCTTGGCCTCTATTTATCACATCTGCACTCATTAAAAATACATAAAAATTAATATCAGGAGCTTATGTTAGTGTGTCTTATTTGCTGCGCATATGATTGAGACAAAATTTTGGCCGCTGAGTCCTGTATGCGGTGATATATCTATCTGTTTCTGAAACAAGGACATATAAATTATGCGCTAAACGCCCCCATTGGATCATGTGAACGAATATGTTACACGATGAGAACAACATTTGTCTTCTTTCTTTTTTTTCATCCGGTTATTAACATACAGATGTGTCATAAAATTTGTTTTTTTTCCTTTTCTTAAACTCATTTTGACTACAAGAACCATGGAAAGTGGGGCAAAATGATGTTTAAAATGAGACCACCGAATGGACGTAAAAAAACAATGTATGCGGTGGTTTTCGGACAACAGCCAGCGGCGAAAAAGTGAGATGAACACAGCGTGCACCTAAACTGCTTTGCCTTGCTGCATGCTTTCATAGTCAAGTGAAGGGAGAGCGTTAGAGAATTCAACGGCTACCATATGGGTTTCGCAAAGATTCAGTAATCCTGCCTAAAAGTGTTGGTTATATTTTAGACATGAAATTGGATGGCGACTTGCGTTTTTGACCCATATATATATATATATATATGTATAGATATATTTTTTTATACAAATGAATAGATTCACCATGCACACATAGGGAAATGGCTTTTGAAATCCTCCACTATGAGTATGTAGATGGCCTTAGTACAGGATGTTGGATTAAACTGGAGGCTTCAAAAGACTCATGTGTACCTTCTTTCTGAAGTTTTCCATATTTATTAATGTATTAATATTTTTTTGTATTGACTTTGTGTTTTAGCAAAAAAGAGATAGAATGGGACGAGATGAACATCCTGGCCACTCACCATCCGCCAGACAAAGATTATGGTTTTATGAAGGTAGATGAACCTCCCACCCCTTACAACAGAGCATCCATTTCAGATGATGACACAGAGCTGGAGAGAAAAGGGAGTTTTGGAGAAATGTCTGAATTGGATCCAGCAACGCTTGCAAACAAGTATGTCTGTGTCATGCGCCTCTTGATATTTTGATTGGGATTAATACTCACTTGTGCTTTTTAAAGCTTTAAAAATGAACATATTTTAGAAGACAAGTAAAAGCATGTTTTATCATTAAAAAACAAAATTAATCTTGTGCTTTTCGTTTGGAAAAATGGTATTTTATTACATGGCTGTACTTTAAAGCCTACAAGTCTATTATATGTGTATGTGTTTGTGTACATATGTGGTTGGAAAATTTCTTGGCATTTTTTTTGTTGCTTTTCAGACTTCTCTTTTTCTTTTTTAAAGCAGTCATTCCTGACCATTGATGTTTAAAAAAAACCTATATCTTATTGATAATTGATAATAACTTGCTTTCTTCTATATCCTAATGTGAGTGATTGTCGAGTGTGATTGGTAGGTAGATCATGTTTCTGTCCTTTCAATATTTCACTTGTCTTTTATCTTGCTGGTTCCTTTTAATGCACCCTGAGATCACGACCTGTGGTTGACGGGTTAATTGCAATGAAATGTAAAACCTTATTTTCACCTAGTAAAAGGATGATTTGAAGAGCTCTTTAATTTTAAGCATTCACTGTCAAGAGACGGATTATGTACCGGTTTTTTACATTTTATTTTCAAAATGAAGTAAAAGTGTAGTGGCTGTACATTTTTTTCTTATCTTGTCTCTTGCTTTACAGATGTACTGAATGGCTTTCTCAGTAAAAAAAAATAAGAAAAGGGATCAAAGCAAAGAAAGTTGAAAGATGAGCTGTATTGGAAATCTAAACTATGGTGCTTTGGCTACTGATGAATTTTGTTGTCTGATTGCCTGTTGTTTCTTTTGTCTTCATTGTAGCAAATACAAAAGTTACAGTTTTACTCATTTACAGATTACAGCAAAATACGGACAGCCATCGGCATGTCGATAATTCAGAGGACTCCGAAGAAGAAGAAGAAGACGAGGGGCCCTTAACAGAGGAGGAGAGAAGTAAGAAGAAAGTTGATTTTTGCCATTTCAGTTCATTGGCCCAAAACAATCTGAGATGAAGAGCTTAGATAGGCTATTGGCTTCAATTCAATAAAAGATTTGTATGGTCATTCTTTTCTTTTCAAGAGCCTTAAATGGATAATAATACACCAGTCCAGAAGTATGACTCATGTCAAAATCAATTAATATTGACATTATCAATGTTAAATGGTTTTTCTTGTTTGTTGAAGGAGACAAAGTTAATGTTCATGAATAGATCATATTTAATTTTTTTTTAATTTAATGGCATTAGTCATCAAGCTAATTAATGTGAGACTGATCTCTAATTAAGAAAGAGCTGAAAATAACTAAAACCACACCAAGCTATCAAAGACGTGTTTAACTTGCAACTCTTGATTTGACCGTAAAGAGGTTAAAGAGTGAAATGGTTGTTTCCCTCAATATCGTATGAAGAAAAGATGGATGAATAAAGATGGATGATAAAATAATTAACTACTTAGTTTTGTATCAAGCGATCTGAATTGAAATCTTTAAGTGAGAAAATAATGATAGAATGAAGTAAAGGACGACCATGATATGATTTTCCACCTACAAGAGTGTTATGGGATGAATGAAAGTCAAAATGTTTGACACAGAATATCATGATAGATTTACATCATGTATTAGATTGTATAATGAAGATAATACATCCTTATGCAGTAAAGACTAAATGTTTTCTTTTTCTTCCAAACAACGTACATCAAAGAAGGTTAATGACATAACTTTCACAAGTTTTATTATGTCCAACAATATGAATTAGTGTTAAATGGAATCAAAATGAAAATGGCATAATAAGATAAATTATATTATATTTTATAATGATAACTGTTTCTATTTTTATTAGTTTTTAAATATTTGTTTATTTATCATTATTATTTATATATTATTATTATTATTATTGTTGTTATTATTGTTATTATTATTATTATTATTATTATTATTATTATTGTTATTATTATTATTATTATTATGATTATCATTATTATTACTAGTTTAGAAGCTCTCGTAGGGTAGATTGTAGATCTAAATCTTAGTCATCATGATTCTGCTGACGTTCACTAAAGACTTGAACTCACTTACTGCCTGTTTTGTCTATTGTGATTTTGTCTCTGTTAGAAGTGTCAGTCAGAGACCTCATTTTTTAGGGGTATGATTACCCTCTAAATTTAGATGTATTGATTTTAAGTGATTCCAGTCTGCATACATTTTGAATCGTGTGCATCTTTATCATTTCATTTGCGGTTGGTGAAAAAGTAAAAACACGGCATTTCTTTTGTTTGTTGCTCTTTTGTTCGTATGTACAGTTTACAATGGAAACATATATTTTTTTAAACTTTGGAATTCACGAAAATTGAAAAGATTGATACAACTTTACACCTATTTGTGAGCGAGTAAGCAAATTTTCAAGATTTCCGGTTGCGGCATAAAAATATGATTCAGCGTTATATGATCCAATTTTACATCCATTATGCATAGATAGATTATTATTATTATTAGTCTGTGCCGCATTTTTAAAATTGTAAGTACGCTGTCCTCAAACGCTTCAGAGTAAACCATGCAAACTTTCTCCTACCTATTTTTTGTCATATAAAGTACATGTGCATAAGCACAATCACTTTGGCCATAAGCCCGCTCCAATTCATGTTTCGACTGGACCATCAAAAAATCTTTAGAAAATATCTGTATGGGTGGTTTTATTGCTTAACCCGTAGAATCTGTTTATCTCTTGGATTAATTGGATTCTGAATATGTGCGAAGCCCTCTTCAGTAGGCCAGGGCATTGATCGCTTGCCGGTTGATCATGAGCAGCGAACGATCAACAACCTTGATCACTCTGCTTTCCTTACTTGACTGGGGTGTGAATGAGTATCCAGCTATAGGTAGAGAAAGATCTTGTCAGAGTGTTAATACAAAGGACCTAACAGGCTGCTGTACTGTATAGTCCCCAGGAGTTAAAACTTTCAATAAAATTGTGTGCTGTGGGATAAATGATATACTGTTGGGGAGCCTGCACTTGTGTGGGGAAACACTACATATCCATCTTTTTCTTCTATCTTTTTTTCCCCCTCAAATATGCTTGCTTCAATTGTTTTGAACTTAGAATTATTAGATGAACGTTCACAAAAGAATTGCTAGTCACTCGTTTTTGATACGTATAAGTATGCTGTCATTGAGGAAAGATCATATATATTAACAGGTTGAAAAGAACAAGCCATAGGAATAGATTTAAATATGAATATAAAGATAAATGTTTAGCTGCAAAGACTTTTCCATATTGACTGTCATTCTTTTTACAGAAATTCTTGTTCCTGACTGTCATTCATTATGATTCATAATACTTTAAACACCTTGCTGTTAGCTTAAGTTTGTGATAGATTCACATATATATTTTCTACAAGATATATTTAACCTTTCATAAAACATACTAAGTGATTTAAATGTATTTCAAATTTGTATGAACAGCATTTTGCCTTATATTTCTTTGGAATCAACTATAGTTCATTTCTTAATAACCCATTCCTGTTGCATTTATTATTTATCAATCATCTTATTACCATGGCAGTCAAAGACCTTAATATATGAATACTTTGGACTTTATCAACCTTGTTTGTAGTACCATTTAAACTATTTTTTTTATTAAATTCCTAATGGTTAGATTGAAGTTGTTTAACGTATTTTGTATTACACAGAACGCTGGAAGCACTTTGAAATGAAGAGAAAGATGCACTATAATGAATTCCAGGCTGTTCAGTTAGCTAAGAAATTAATGGCGGAAGATGAGGACGATGATGAGGAAGATGATAACGAGAACAAGAGGACTAAAGGATGCTGCGCGCACTGCTGAGAATGACAATAACACTGTTGATGAAACGGTGGACAAAGGAGGTGAGCAGAATTCAGTAGCATCAGGTGGTGGCGTCAGTGAGAGCAACGTGATTGATGATGGTGAGAACCTATGAAAGTATTACTATGCTGAAATCTAGAGTATACATTTCACTAATGTCATTATACATATTTATAAGAGCAAAAAAATATACGCTTGTGTTCTGGGATACTTTACTTATTATCTATTGAGGTCAACATATTTGCCTCCCTCAAATCAAAAGTTTAGGTGGATGAGTAAAGTCTTTGACAACCTCAGTATGCTCTCTGCTTGTGTGATTTAAGTCAATATCAGTCACTGCCTGAATTAAGCTCAGTAAACTTTTGAGAAAACAATAAATGTCATAATTGACATTGAATTTCAAACGACTCAATTTTTACAAAAGTTATGAACAAATAATCATTTTGTTGCCGTCATAAGTGATTCTTTCTTGATTCGTGTACCATCGTATCTTTGAGTACTGCCTTGAACCGATACAGTATACAAAAGCTGGAAGAATTTATCCAATCTGTATGGCAACTCCGCCACTTCTTTCAAACTAAGCTATTTTTGGTTTTTTTCTAGAGACATTTTCCCGATTTCAAAGACTTCAATCTTTCCTTCATAATAAAATTTGTTGCGAAAGGAAGAAAAACTCATTATGCAAGATGGAAGAGATTATAGTTGGAATCACTTTGCTCTGAAGTGTTTTTTGCCATCTGCAAAAATAGTGAAGAAATTGTGAGATTGATTTTCTGACCATTGACCCAAAGAGTCTTTGGCAGTTATTTTGTTGCCTAGATCCGAATCCAGGGATTGAATTGTTCACTGTCTGCTTCGTTCCATAATTCAATGTAAAGATAAATGATGAGGCAAGGGGCAGTTTAGAAAGTAATAAATAAATATATAATATATACATTACTTATAAATGTAACACAGATGTTAGACCCTCAAAAGGCTCATTTTATCTTGGTCCCTATGGAGTTCTAGCATCTGTATTACATTTCTGTTTATTACTTTCACAATTCAGCACTCAATGGTAGTCTAAAACAAATGAAGCTCTGTACAGTCAATCTCAGTGTATTATGTCTCTCTTTAGCCTGGCGATATCGGAAAGGATGTGATTTTTAATTTCCTCTTTATATCTGTCTTCAATGTTACATTGCCATTGTATTGAAAAATGTGAATTGAGGCATGAAGAAAGTCCTTATATTCAAAATCAACAAATTATTACTGCAAACATCATGTTAATGTTTTATATTATTTAATATGTGTGACAACTTCATGTTTAAAGTTTAATGTTTGAGTGGCGATAGATTGATGTTCATCTTACCAAATCAAATGTGTTGTGTTCCTTTCTTATAACAATGTCTAAAACATCTCTCAATCTAGTTTGTTTGTTTGTTTTTGCTTTTTTTCTTTTCATTTTTCTTCTTTTTTGATTTTCCTTCTTTTAAAAAAAAGTTGTTTTGAATTGTATATCTTTATTTCCTTCATCTGTACTGTTTTCTTGTACAGAGCTGCCACATTCTACATACTTGATGTGTCAGTGACTGTAATATGTCTCCATCACCAAATTCCAAATATCAACATTTTAAAAATACAAGTTTACTAAGTATATTTCTGAAATTGCAAATGTCTGGAAATGCGTCTAAACACTGTGCTGGTACTCATTGATTTCCACAATTTTGCATCATTAATGTTTTATACTTAATTGCAAACTACGTGTGTCGTACAGATGTTGTGGTGGGCGGCTGGTGAGTGCTACTTCTTTCCTCTCACTCTTTCACTTACCTTTCATCTTGCTGTTTCCTTTTTATTCACCCTGATAGCACTTCATAAGGTCAATGCTTCTCAATGAAGCAGACGGGTGTTGTGAGAATGTCTTGTGTTTCTTTCCTTTTCAATATATATATATATTTTTTTTTATTATACATGTCTTGCTGTTATCTTACTTTGTCCTCTCAAGTCAGCCTGAGAGTGAGATCATTATGTATTGTGCATAGGACAAATTCCAATCAATCAGTCAAACTACCATGTCACAGTACTTACACTAACAGTAACAGTAAAAAGAAACTCCCAAAGAAACAGGGGGAGGATGTCTATTCTATTTAATTTTATTTTGATTTTGTTTATTTTCTATCCTTTTATATTATTTCGTGTGTCGCATTTGTATATGTTATTTTTTTATATTATGTTGTTCTCACTTCATTTGGGAATTCAGCTCTGGTCTCAACTTCTTAAATTTTTCGATGTAAACATAATTGTGAGCCATGTCTTCAATCCTGGCCTACCTTATACCCTCTACCCCCTAGATTATCATATCCATTGTGTTGGTTAGTTATGTGTAAAATGTCTATCATAGATGTGGTGTTTGTTTTTGTCTTCCGCCATGCTTACAGTCATAAATAGAGACAACCCATGCAAGGGCCAAAATTAGGGTTGTTGTATAATTCAATGCACTGACGTGTGAAAAGTGGGATCATATTTTGTGTATGAAATTGTATTTACTTGGCTTCTTTTGTGAGCAAACGCCACGTTGAGACAGAAAAACTTACTGTTCCCTTTAGAGATTGCTTTGTGCTTGCCTTGTGAGAGAAAAGAGTGTTATATTTTATATAAATTACATTTTATTGCAACGGGGGACTGTGTTTTGATCATCTTGGTTGGTAGAATAGCATGACGAGAAGGAGGATGGTGTCCCTTTGAGTTTTTACGTCAAGGCCTTTGCCATATATATTTATTACATTGGATTTTGATGATTTGTTTAATAGGCTGTTTCATAAAAGTATGATGGCAGCATAAGAAAACAAGATAATGTGAAAGCGATTTGTTTTCTTCCTCTCAATGTAGAAGTTTATGTACATTTTGCTAATATGAGAGAGTATGGTTGATGGGTGTATCCATTGAGTCTTGTGCCCACATTTATGTTACATAGATGGAAGAGGCAGAGATTTGTTCAAAACAAGAGCACACACCCGCTATTTTAGAACCTATTCAACCTTCATATATACACTACAAACAAATTTGACTTTGGGTATGAGGGATGTTCTTACTTTCAACATAAAATCTTTAGCTTCTATGTAGACTGTTTAGGGAAAGCAGTGATCGATGAAAATAATAGTTGAGGTTTAAAATTGCTGGAAAATAAATGAATGCAGGAAGCCTAAAATTTGTTGTAATGTGCTTTGCAGGATGAGTATTTGGACAAGTAGAAAAGGAAAGGAAAATCTGAAAGAATACTCTCAAGTGTAGTGTAGCTTCTTCCTTTCACAAGTAATTAATTAGAAAAAAAGAAAGTTAGAACTATTTCTGTTGTGATTGATATCCCTCTTTAGTTTGTATCTTATATAAGAATATTGTTGCGGTTTCCAAATTTTCCACATAAGCAATATTGCAATTGCCAAGATGGATTCATGTCAATGTTACAAGGAAAAAGAATTTGCCGAATTACTTTTTTTGAGTTTGTTAGTTGTCATTGTAGTGGTCACATGTTTGTCCCAAGCATTTTGATGTGGACATATATATGTATCAAATCGCAATTTCTGGTCTAAGCTGATCTCTTGTTTCTGCATTTTTTAGTGAGTGAAAATTCTGCGTTTTTTTTTTTACTTATTAAGCGTAAGTCATATTTTATGTGAGCTAGAGTATAGTGTGTCTTAGTTTTACTTATTGTTGGTGGGTCAAATTTGTTGCAAAATATGAGTAATGAGGACTGTTTAAATATGCTTTTCAGTTTTGGTCAAAATTTTGCAGTCTCTATTTTTCTTCGTAGTTTCCTCTTCTCTTTTGACTTTTATGTTTTGTTATATTATAATTACGCCACAAAATCGCAAATAAAGAACAGCAGAAAATAACGACAAACTTTCAAAGAATTCATCAATCTGTATCTTTATCTTTAGTATATTTTTAGATTTTAGTCGTTGTCTAGATGCATTGTTTGTTTATGATGACGATGATGATGCTCAAATGTTGATGTGATTGTAAGTCAGTGGCATTGGACTTTTCAACATTCTCTTACTTCGCCATGCATTATTGTGTTCTGCTTTACAATGGATGTTTTCATGTCTTCTCGAGTTTTAGAATATATGATGTTTAACCATAATTCTTCAAGTTTTCTTTGTGCTCTATAGTGATTTTGCAAAATTTACATTATTGAATGCTATGCTATGGAGGAGAACAATGAAGGAACACAACTTGCTATGCTTTTGTCTGAAAAGAGTGAACATTTTGTGATTATGCAAAGTAGTAAAAAGAAATATGCTTTCAATTGGTGCAGTGTTGGATGTTGATCTTAATCTGTGTAAATAGAAATTGTTTATCTGTTGCAGTGGATAACTAAAAATATAATTAAATAAATAAAATTGGCCCCGATTCCTTTCACATATTAATTACTTTTATATAATCTTCGCTTGAGCAATATAATAATTATAATAATCAACATGAAAAAGAAAAAATAGTAAAGACGCGATCTGCCCTGAAAGACATAGGGCACCGGCTAGTGATTGTAATTCCAGCTACAGCTCAGCTTTCCTGAGTTGAGTTTTAGATATAGTTTTTTTTTCTGTAAAGAAACCTGAAATGCATGTCACATGAGACATAGAGAACAATTTTATGCCAATATCCGCAAAGACACATATATTTATATATAATAATTAACGCACATTGCTCTGGCAAAGTTATTACCATGCATAAGCTGGTTGTTTTCTTGTTGTTTTGTTTAGGACGTTGTTGGATTTTTTTTCTGCTATGAAACTTTCAAAGGTTGAGTACAGCACAAGCAATCTTTTTGTGCCTTCTGATTCAAGATCAGGTAATTATTACATTTTTCAAGTTTGAAGGCTTAGGACCTGACTGAGGAGAAATCTTCCTGACACACTTCCTGTTGAGAGCTATCGCATTTTAATCCGCCAATGTTTAACTGTTTCCCCCTTATAATACTGAGTTGAACGTGCATACAGTTACATGTAGTATTGTATTTTGTAACTGCTAAAGCCTGCCATGTCACAAACTGATCTGATTCTGTTTTTGAACATATTTTTACTTCTTTTTTTTGTCTTCAGTCTAGTCATCTAGTATCTAGGCATTTGCTATTTCTTCTTTTATTAATGTGTGATGTTAAGTGTTTGCATATGGTCTTGGCAGGTTTATTTGCTCTGATCGAAAAAGTAAGAGAAGAGAGGAGTAGATTCTGTTTGAATTTATTTTTAAAAAATGTAAAAATTGATATCACTATTTATTGAGCAAATAAAAAAAAACACAAAACAATGTTCAAACTTGAAAAAGCAGGAATAGAACATCTGATCAATACCATAATGAGAATTATTCTTGACATTATTGACATATCATGGTTAAATGTCATTTGATGTGATAGAGAGAAAATGGAGGCAGAGATTTGTCTTTGTTGCTAGCTAAAAGTTGTCTTGTATTTTTTGTTTCTTTGTTTTTTGGGTGTGTTAGAACCGTTTTATTATTTTATCCTATTTTGCGTTAGAGAATTCTTCAGGAAACAAATCAAAGGAGCATTTCTTTGACATCCATAATTCGTGGCCTGCATGACAAACCGTTTCATCGCCAAATCCAAGTATTGACTTTAAAGTCACAAAGAAATGATCATAACAGAGGGTAGAACAAAATGGGTTAACCAATATCTTGGAATTTATTGCATATTTTATAAAACCATTCAGACATCTTATAGATCTCATAAAGTTATACATATACTATGATGTACTAAAATGGCCAAAAATCGATTTTTTTTTAGTCGGAACAGTTTTTCATAGAGGCGACAGATAACTTGATGCACCCTAGAACATTGGAACATGTAGGAGTAAACTGGAGAAGATCCCTTGTACAAAGGGTTATGTTTCAAGTTAGGAAGCAGTTGTTAAAGTAAAATATAAAAAATATAAAAATGTCAACTCAATTCATTCACATATATCCTTGGTTAATATTGTCATGTTTGATATATTCTTTTTTGTTATGAAAAGTTACAAGTAATATGAGTTAAAATGCTAATTGAAAATGTAAGTAAACAAAAGAAAACAAAAACAGGATTGAAAACTAACACAATTCTGAAAGAATACCCCAACCCTGATGTTTTACGCTACAGGCATTATTCAAAAAAGTTTTTATAGCATGTTATAAACCAAGTATGTATTGCTGATAGTCTGAATTAATTTTGCTAACAACTACCAGCCTCGCTTCTTCTGACAAATCCATTGTAACTTTAGCACAAGTTACTGCAATGTCCTGTCCGGCACTTGAGATCCCCCCCGGCGCTTTGATACCTTTCATGAGCATGCTCAGATCTGTCGTCACTTTCCAGGAGACCTATCAGTATCATGCTAGATTACATTTGATTTTCAAAGCTAGGATTTTCAAGTTTGGTCATCAGAATAGGATCTGTAGAATTTATCCATCTAATCTAAGCCATCTGTATCCATCTATGATATTGATATTTATATATCGTAATTCTTATTCTTATCTAGCTATATATACATATGCGTGTCGATATATGTTTGTATTTTTATATTATATACATGCATCAAGGATGTATCAAGGTTGGCGATCATAATTTCCATATTAACGGTACATTATAATAATTGCTCATTTGGATTGAATGTTCAAAACTCTAAAACGGGGCTCTGTGGCTGATCTTCACAGGTTACTTACTCATGTAACTGTGTTTTTACTCATTTACTACTGTAATACTACTGTAAGTGAATATTCTTTACCATTCCTTGTCTTGTATGTTGTGAATACAACTTGCCGGTCAATAAATTATTCTGATTTGAAATTATTATATTAGAATGAACTCCAAAATGGACTACCGCATTAAAAATAAGAAATTAAACAATGTTTGAACTTGAATACTTTTAAGGGGAAATTTGGCTGACCATAAAATGATTCAGCTGCTTCACCTCCTGTAATTTGGTTAGGGATTATTCTTGTTTGGGGGAAAAAAGGGGGTTTTGTATGCCTGTTTGAAGTTGGGTTTGTTTTTTTTTTCTTTTTGTTTTGTTGGGGTTTTTTCCCCGTTCATAAAATTTTCCAAATTATGGTTGTGCAGAATAATCAGGCTCTTTTCTTAATATTTTGAATTTATTTGTAGATTTTCATTAGAATCTGATATTTTATGCTTAGTTTTTATCCTTAATCTAAATCCCTTTTGACTTTACCTACCAGTCTATTTGTCTCTCTCTCTTGTTTGTATTATTGTATATGATACATATGTTTATTATCAACATCAGTGTTATAATATATGGAATAAAAACTCACTCATAATCTGTCTTTGAAACTGATGAAAGTTGCAAGATGTGATATAAATGCTGTGCAGTAAAGCTGAACAATATTAAAAAATAAAATAAAAATTGTTGTTGTTTCTTTTGTTGTAGTAGATGTAGTAGTAGTAGCTGTTAAATTTCTAAATTTCTAGTATGGGCAAGGAAAACCTAGAAAAATGTGAACTGTATATTGTGGTAAAAATGTTTCTTTGTGTTGAAAAGTGTGTTTGCGTGGAGACTGATATTATATGGGACACAATCAAGAACTGACACCGGTGAACTTGGTCCTCTCTGTTTCCCATGTCTACCGACTGGCTCACTTGTATCAACTGAATGCTTAAATAAAGCTGGTTTTATATTCTAAATGCTTTCTGTTGTGTGTCATTCGAGCTTGCTACATTGGTAAGAAATATTTACATTATAATATCCCTTGATATTCTAAATCTACAATATCAACAATTGATTATGTCTTTAGACTTCGTAGCAATCAAGCTCCCAACTTTCTGGACTAGCTGTCCATCGGCCTGGTTTGCTCAGACTGAAGCTCAGTTTTCACATCGTGGAATCAGGTCTGATGAGACGAAATGTTATCATGTTGTCTCAGCATTGGATGCTAACACAGCATCAAGGGCATTATCAGTCATCAGCGATCAACTCACTGATAACAAGTATGGAACTATAAAAACCTTCCTAACGTCAGCTTTCGGCCTCTCCGAGACAGAGCGAGCTTCGGCACTTCTTGACGTTAGAGTTTTAGGCGATCGTAAACCGTCCGAACTCATGGATTCAATGCTGAGTCTACTGGGAAGCCACAAACCATGCTTCCTTTTCCGACACTTGTTCTTGCCTGCAAAACATCTGAGTTTCGCTAGCCAACTCGACTAACATCGAGAACTATAGAGTGTTGGCATCAGAAGCCGTCAACCTATTTAACTCGCTGACTGCTGAACCTAAAATGTATGCAACCGTAACCACTACTCTCGAGCGACTTCAGTCATCACCCAGTCATACAGACGACTCTGTGTGCTGGTATCATCGGTGTTTTGGTTCTAGTTCTAGTGCCAAACGGTGTTTGCATATGTGCAAACGTTTCCACACTTTCCAACACCACAAGAAGAACCATGGAAACGGGAAGGCGAGTCAACAGTAGTTCTCACTACTGTTGGTTCGACATATTGCACCACCGAAACGCCTCTTAATACACCACCAAAAAAGCACACACAGCTTTCCATCACAGACATCTCTAAACGACATTTTCTAGTCAACACTGGCGTCCAGGTGTCTGTCACCCTGCGACGATGATCGACAAAAAATCAGGAAAGAGTTGCCAATCTTTACAAGCGGTTAATGGCACATCCATAGCGATCTATGGTGCTCGCACCGTTCCTCTACGCTTTGGTCGGTGCATTTTTAACTCAAGGCTAATGGTAGCAGACGTCAAACGCCCCCTTCTCGGAGCAGATTTCCTACGCCAACACAACCTTCTTGTGGACATCCGGGGCCGTAGTTTGATCGAAGCGGACTCTTTCCCGTCAATTCTTTGCTCCATCAGCTCTGTCTCCTCAGGTGGTGATCTCGCACTAATACAGCCGGACAGTAACCAGTTCCGAAAGATCCTTAACGCTTTCCCTGAACTTTTAACACCAACCTTTTCCGCTACTGCGGTAAAACACGGCGTCCAACATTACATTACGACCAAAGACCGACCTGTCTTTTCTCGAGCACGTCGCTTAGCCCCTGAAAAGCTGGCTACAGCAAAGAGGGAGTTTCTCGAAATGGAGAAGATGGGTGTCATAAGGAAATCCAACAGGCCTTGGGCGTCTCCTCTTCACATAGTCTCCAAAGCTAATGGTAGATGGCGTCCATGTGGCGACTAACGGAGACTAAACGATGCCTCTGTACCAGACCGCTACCCAGTACCCCATATCCAAGACTTTTCGGCTGTACTTGCTGGGAAGACAGTCTTTTCCAAGATCGACCTTATCCGTGGGTATCACCAAATTCCAGTCGCTCTAGAGGATGTCCCAAAAACAGCAGTGATCACCCCCTTCGGTTTGTGGGAATTTTTACGTATGCCTTTTGGATTGCAAAATGACGCACAGACATTCCAGTGTCTCATGGACACAGTTCCGCAAAACCTGGAATGTGCATTTGTTTATTTAGACGACATTCTGATTGCCAGCTGCTCTGAAAAGACATATGTTGAGGACCTTAAAAACGTCTTTCAATGACTAAAAGATCACGGACTCGCGATTCGTCTCGAAAAATGCCTTTTTGGAGTGTCTTCCCTGGACTTCTTGGGACAGCATGTTTTTTTCTGCGTCTGGGTCCTCACCAAAAACATCCAAGGTCGAGGCAGTCACAGATTTCCCACAGCCGAAGACTGTGAAAGCATTGCAGGAGTTCCTTGGCATGATAAACTTTTAGTATCGATTCATTCCTAACATCGCCGCAACACTACGTCCATTATACGGTTCACTAAAGGAAGCCAAGCCCCGAAAAGAACTGACATGGTCCGTAGAAACGAAACAAGCCTTCTTCGCTAGTAAGACTGCACTGGCAAACGCAACTTTGCTAGCGCACCCTTTAACGGATTGCCCTTTTAGTTCTCACATGTGACACTTCAGATGTGGCCGTGGCTGATGTCGTTGAACAGTTTGTCCAAAGTCACTGGCAACCTCTCGCCTTCTTTAGTCGACAACTGCGAAAACCTGAGCAGAAATACAGCGCTTTTGATCGAGAACTCCTTGGCGTACATTTGGCTATTCGGCACTTTCGTTTCATGCTAGAGGGACGTCATTTAACCATCCACTTGATCTACACTGACCATAAACATTAGCCCAGGCCATGGCAAAAGCAATCGACCCATGGTCGGCACGTCAACAAAGCTTTGCTTTCAAACATCCAGTTTTCGAAGCTATACACAACCTTGCACATCCCGGTGTCAAAGCCACAGTCAGACTTGTGACAGAAAAATTCATACAAAATGGAATACGCAAAGTTATAGCTAGATGGGTGAAAGAATGCCATAACTGCCAAAGCTCCAAAATCCAAAAGCACACGAGAGCACCCTAGAAAACTTCACCGTCCCGAAAAAAGTTTCTCACACATCAATCTCAACATAGTTGGTCCCCTACCACAATCTTCCGAATTCACGTACCTTCTCACTGTTATTGACAAGAACACACATTGGCATTAACACCGGTACCGCACCAAATAACTCAACCTCAAATCCAGTGATTCAGACATCACGTAGTGGCCGCTTAATTCGACCTCCTCGTCGATATCAGTGAGCATCATCACGTTCTACACGTCAGCTTGGGGGGGGGGGCTGTGTGGAGACTAATATTATATGGAACACAATCAAGGACTGACACCGGTGAACTTGACCTCTCGGTTTCCCGTGTTTGTTTACTTCTGAGCAGTCGCTCCTCGGGTCTACCGACTGGCTCACTTGTATCAACTGAATGCTTAAATAAAGTTGGTTTTATATTCTAAATTAATGCTTTCTGTTGTGTGTCCTTCGAGCTTGCTACATTTGCATGAATGAGTCAATAGAGGAGGTCCTAAAAGTACTTTTTACCTTTCGCAGAATTGAGAGGGCTAACTCAGTGAAAATTTTGGCTAGGGGATTAGCAATAGAGTCGACTACGCTTGTGGTTGTGATGTCCTTGAGGGAGCAGAAAAAGATCACTACATCTGTAGTTCAATACAACTGTTTGACTACAAATTCAGGGGACATAAGCAATATGTACAGTAACATAGGTGTCAAATTATTATGAGTTGATTTCACTACGCACCCGTTTCAACAAGGCCTAGTAAACGAAGCCTTGCTGTGCTTGTACATTATTTAGATAAATTGTTTGGCTTATTTGGTGTGTTATCTTTCACGAATCGTCAGGTCAACATACATCTGTTGACTTTATTATCGACTCAAATTCACTTCACTACAACTGTCAGGATGGATGTCTTGAAGCCATTACATTTATTACAATTACAACCATCTAATTTTCATAGAGGTTTGATGACATCGGTGCTAGTTCCAGGGGAAAACATCAATACATCCGAAGGTCATTACAACAACTTTACTACAAGACTTCTCAAGGGATGTAGAGTACCTTCTACTTTTGATCACGTTTCTAAAGCTGTTTGGTTTATAGCCATAGCCTTCTTTAGTATGTTGTCATTCTTGTTTGAAAAGATGAAAATCACAAGGAGAATTGATTACAATCAGACTTACTCGAACTTAAAAGATATTTTTATGTTATGGGATTTGGAGATAGATATTTTAGGTTAAAACGATTTCTTTTCTCAAAATCAATAGATTACATAGTACATAGACCTATACATATTTCCTTTCACGTTATGATTTACAATAGTTACACAAGCTTTAATATTACAAAGTACTAAAAAGATTTTTTTGGCACACAAAAGTATACCTCATCATATGTGTACATGTAGTTCATTTACATTAACACAACAATCTTCTTTGTGTAGTACAAGTACAAGTTATGATACAGGCTAATCACTTCCACAATCAGCTGTCGTCATCACTGTTTGTGTTGCTCTGTATTGTGTCATCATAATAATATACTGCAGGCCAGAAAAAACAACCCTGTTTTTGTACTGGGAAATAAAATATCCATCAACAATTGCCTTATTTCAGGTTGCTGTTCTCTAGCCTGAGCAAAAGCTACCCAAAACTGGCAAAGAAGTTGACATACCTAGCCAAATACCACTCATTTTGTGAGAAACTCGCCGAGATCATCTTCTTAGTTATGGGTGAAATCACAACAAAAATTGTGAGAAATGTTCTCTTCAACTTCAAGCATTATCATTAAAATGCAATTTGTGACAAATTCCACGACAACAGACACCTTAGTCCCAGGCGTCAATTCAACCAATGTAGTCAGTAAGAACTGTTTAAAAACTAAAACTGATGCAATCAACATGTCACATTTCAATATGTACAAATATGGTCGTAAGTTTCACAATGTGTCCTAAACTGAACAAGCCTGATGATGAATGAAAATGCCTTTGTTTTCATTATGTGATCAGTTGTTATGCATTGCCACTGCAATGAATTCCATTACTTGAGTTACATTTTATTGATGATAACTAAAAACCAGTGCTTTAAGTTAGCTCGGTTGGTAGCACGCTTTCTTTCTTGGCGAGGTGATGGATGCTGATGCAGAGGTCATGGATTCAATCCCCATGGTGGCCAAGAGTTTGTCTGTCTATTTCTTAAATTTGTCTCGTCTGTTCCTATGGGTCTTCAGTATTATTCAATGTCATTTCCGTTAGTCCTACAGAGCAGTCCATCTATTTCTACATAAAAAGTAAAATTTGACAGAATTTGAAGGGAGGTCATCAAGATTTTATGATCAGATCTATAATATAATTCAGAGTTGGTCGTTCTTTGTTCGCTGAAGACTGTTGCCAGGCCACTAAGAGTAACTATATTTTTTATGTATGTTCTAAACAATCCCAAGATCGTTTTCTTATGAGAAATTTTTCTACCAGAAGTGATATTTAATTATCAAAATTTTATTCTTTTATCATTGTTGAGTAGAATTTTCAGTCACATGTGCTGCCATTTTGAACAGATTTTATAATTAGAAGGCTGGAACAGAGAACTGTTTACACCTACCTGCGTAACCTCAGTATCGATGAATACTGACTCTTGGTATCATCCGGGGGTATAACGATAACATGCTGCTATAAATATAAAATCTTCCAACTTGACAGCTTTCTGCAAATATTTGAACCTATTACATATTCCAGAAGTACATACATCACATTCTGTGTTGTCATTGAAGTAATTCCACAAAAAGTATTGGAAATTCACTTTAACTCTCACCCTTAAGCACTTCAAATTAACTCTTCATCAAATTCAAAGTACACATCACAACATGCCTACAAAGTGCAATGGTCAGAATGGTTGAAGAAGGCTTAATTTCTGTCAGTTTTGCCATGTGTTCTTGTAAGCACATTTTATCAACTTTGCTTCGGTAATGGGACAAGTTCATGTTTTTGTATAATATATTATTTTTTCAGGAAGAATTAATATTGTTCCAAGGAATGCAATGCTAAATGATGTTCAGTAAGCATTTCACAGGTTTTTTTATGTAGTATTTTTAGTAATTCACAAACTGTTACAAGTGTGAACAGTTATACAAGATGAGATAAGAGTGAATGGCATTAATAGCTGTCTATAAGCAGGATACACCCTGGGTTCTACTAGGTACGACTCTTAGATCGGGTTAGTATTCGATACTGACGTTACGCAAGTAGGCGTGAATGGTAATTATTCCAACTTTTTGATAACGTGTTGAAATGGCGACCCAGGTGAATGAAAATTAAAATTCTACTCAGACGGGGAAACAATGAGATTTTCAATAACTAATCATCACTTCTGGTAGAAGTAGAAGAATTCTTCGAATGAAAACAATCATAGGATCATTTAGAGCCTACATGCAAAATGTGGATGCTCTTACTTAGTACTCTTACTGGCCTGGCAACAGAACCTTTAGTGAACAAAGAACGACCATCTCAGAATTATATATATATATATATATATAGAGAGAGACTATTTATACATTCAAAGGTGGATTTGTTTTTTATTCTAATACGTATTTAAAAACCCTGCCTGTTTTGTGTGTGTGATTACGGTCAAATTGTGAAATTTGTGTTTCTTATCAATATTAGTATTAATGTGTCTTATGTAGAACACATGATTACATCTCCCTTGAAACAGGAAGCATTATAAAGATAATGCTGGTATGTGCTGGTATTGTGATATTGTTTGTAAACCCATAACTAGCTCTATATATGTTGTTAAGTTGCGTATCTCACTGTCACTACTGTCAGTGTGATGGCTTACAAAAATAATTTTTTACTAATTTTACTTTCTTTTGTTGCTTTTGAGAACCTTGAGCAAACTGACTCAATAACTAAATAATGAAAGTAGTGATAATGAGAATACGTAAATAATGATTGTTATTATCTGTCCAATTATTAATATTATGCATGGTAGAAATTGTTAACATTAACATCATTAACAATCTTTTCTTGGTCAACCTATAAACCAATGTCGATGAATTGTTTGTGGGAAATGAAATTTTTGTTTCTTATCCCTTTTAATGTGCCTTATGTAGGACACAAGGATACATCTTCTTGAAATAGGAAGCATTATAAAGATGGTGCTGATATTGTGATAATGTTTGTAAAATCATGTATGTTAGAGTTGCGTATGGTTTTTCACTGTCTATGACTGGGGTGATCTATGAAAAGCCCACTTTTATTTTAATTTTAAGTACCTTGAGAAAACTGACTCAATAAAATAAAGAATGAAAGTAGTGATAATGAGAATGCATGTACATCAAAAATGACTGTTAACACTGTTATTATCTGTCCGATTATATCATTTCCGGTAGAAACATAGTTAACAATATTTTTTTGGTCAACCTTTAAACTAATGTTGATGAATTCAATATCTTTTGAAAGTCTTTACACTTCACTTTATTTCACTAATATTGACAGTATTGACAGTAATAAATGTAACCTCCAGTGAATAATCATATTTCTGATCCCATCTGTGTGCAATACTGTACTACTTTTGTAATTTTATAACTAACATTAACAAGCATACCCGTAAATAATGTTGGATTATGATTTCTCTTTATTATAAAGCCGGTCTCTTGAACTTTGACTGTAGTTAACTCAGAATCCACTGTATCAGTGATATTAAGATATTATTAGATCAAATTAGTACTGATACTGAAGTTTGACTGTAGTGATATCAAGTACTATTATTAGATCAAATTAGTTCTGATACTGAAGTTATGTGGGCTTTTTGCGTAGTACTCGATACTGGAGCTCTACAGGCTTTGAGAATTAGATCAAGTAACAATAAGAAGTTTAGTGGATCAGAGGTAAAAAAACAATGTCTTTGCAATTAAAATACTGATTTGATCCAAGAGGTTATTCGCCAAGAACCTAAATACGGCTATTTTGGAATCTACATGAAATATGAGTTATGAAATATGGAGGTTGTGGGTGCGGTGGTTCATGAGTTATAAGTGGTCAAAGTTAGAGAAGTTCAGCTTTATATATATATAGATTAATACATTATTTTTAAACATCTTTTTCCATTTAATGATGTCTAATGCTGAAATTGAATAAAAAGTGTTAAAGTTACATTATTTGATTACTTGAGCTCTGGCGTATGATAAATGATAATGTCTTCAAAGCGCTTTTAAGTTCATATCTTGAGGTAATTTAACGTGGGACATATTGCTGCAAGTACAATAAATCTTTCCTTCAGTTACTTGTGATAAACTGAAAGGTCATTCATTAACAATGATTAAAAGACTTGCTTCTTGCGAGAAATATCTTAGTAATACTAAGTAAATACTAATCATAGCAAGGACCAACATTGACATTAGATTACACAACAGTCTGTATAATTATAAGCATCAAAGTGAAGTTTTGTAAAAGAGGTTTTTATTACACCTGTGAATTTGGAGTCAATTCAATCTTAAACTGAATCAAAAAAGAAGAAAAAAGAACAAGGAGTAAGTAGATTGCCATTAACCTTGCCACATACATAATTTATAATCAATAATCAATGGCATTATTTTTACTGTTAAACCAGAAAGTAGAAAGACAAGACGACCACAAACGGTTTACTAACATAACTGATAAACCATGAAATTATATGCACAGTTGAAGTTGAAATGTCAACATGCTTTTTGTGTGCTGCTACTGCTATTAGTCGTTACTTAGAAGGCTGAATTAGGAATAAAAATAGTAACAAACCTCATCCCCCAAAAGTGAAAAAAAAATTAAAAAATTTCAAACAGCAACAACCACAGACAATGTCTAATGTTGATATTTTGTGGTTGAGAAGAGAAGAAAACAACAAACTAAAAGTAAATAAGCTGGGTCTATTTACATAACACTGCTTAGTTTACAAGATATGATCATTTGTTCCTTAAAAGTGAAGGTTAAAAATGAGCATTTTGTCCTTTTCAAAAACAAAACACTTCATCCATTTCACAACACAATTTTGTCCAGCCTAAAACTAAAAGATAATTATGATAGTGATACTCTATGCTTACTGCAAAACATAGCTTTCAGATCTGTCCATTTCGCTGGACATAGTTTACAACTTATTACAAGATGTGTCCATTTCACCTGACACCTCAGTTTGTTCATTTTAATTTTACTGGCAACTACTAACTAGCAATAACTATGGCTCTTAGATATATCCATTTCACTATAGGATTTAGTTTTCAAATCTGTCTATTTCACTGAACAAAGCTCTAAGATATATGTATATCCATTTTATTTGACACAGCATTCAGATTTATCCATTTCACTACACATAGCTCTCAGATTTAGCCATTTCACTACACATAGCTCTCAGATCAGTCTGCTTCATAAGACACAACTCAACCTCAGTCTCAGATCTGTCTGTTTCGCCAGATATAGCCCTCAGATTTATCCATTTCACTAGATACCAGATACTACTAGGTATAGCTCTCAGATTTGTTAATTTCATTTATAATAATAGCTTTGTCTCAGGCACTAGACATAGCTCTTACCCCGGGTTGGCTGCAGTCTTCATAATACATCAGGCAAGCAATAAAGAAGATGGACGGAAAAAGAATAGAATTGAAAAATATTTACATGTGACAGAAACAGCAAGCAAAAGGTATTTTTCAAATTCCTTAAAAAAAAATTAATTACAAAACTGAAAACTCAAAGATGAAACTATAGATATTTACACAGATCTACATGAGAATTAAGGCAATTAATTAAACTTCTAATCTAAATGAAGAAAATTACAGAAACCCTCAAAAAACATTCTTGCATGTATTAAAACATTTATTAAGACTAAGAGAAGACAGAGCTTGAATATCGTCAATGAACTGATCAGAGCTCATAAAGACGATAATTTAAAAAGAAACCTTTCCAATGTGTTTTAACTACATGTGTTTGAAATATGGAATTTAAAAAAATAAAAATGAAGTACTGAGAAATAGTTTGTTTGTTTGATTGAAATTAATCCTGTCCACTATATACCGTGATCTCAGGATGAATATAGAGGAAATAGCAAGATGAAAAAAGAGTGCAATGAAAGAAGTAGGACCTACCAGCAACACCCTCCAGAGAAAAAAAAAAGCCACAAGTAAAGTGCTTAATACTAATAGGAGACAGGTCATGTCCGGCATGAGAATAACATGATCGTAGAGAACTTCAAAGAAAGGAAGTACAGTACACATGATACAACACACCATTCATGTTTGTGGCTATGATCCTGATTGTGGTACTGGTACAATTACAAATCACCTTGACAATAATGACATCATTGACATCAAAATCAAAATGAAACTCAAGTAGGGCTAACACTGGCGACTGCAAATAACACTAACAGTAACAGGATTACTAGGACTAGGACCAGAATTTTGTATTTTATTACTATACAGGCAACTATAAATGGTTCTGAGTACAAATGAGGTAAGGAGGATGCATAAAATTCAATGACATTTTCATTGAAAGGGAAATAAATTCACACATGGTAACTAAAATGTTAACATATTTCTTCTATTTGTGCAATACATGTAACCATAAGTTTCAAAGGCTTAACAGTTAATAGCACACAAAATATTACTCTTGATACACCTAAAGTGATCTTTAATGATAGTCTAGGCGTACGCAAAAGTACATTCTTCTAGAAAAGTCAGATCCATTTAGCCTGAAAATTTACGAGAAACATGATGTACAAGCAATAAGCATATACAGAAATGGAAATGGCCAGTAATACATTAGATTAGAACTATTCTTACGATCTAGGGTTCAACTAAAGAATATATCAGAAAATTTTACACACATTCTCTTACATGTGTGCACTCATTAATATATCATTTGCAAAGGGAATCGTCAATTTTAAGTTACTAATTTGGCTGAATGTTACATTGAAATACGAAAACAAAGATACTAAACATATGATAAGATAATTATCATATAACAACTGGATCAAAAATGGAAGGGATTGACTGATATAACAGAAATACAAAAATGTCTTACAAAAAACTAATATTAATATATTTTAACAGGTTTTGCATGATAAAACAAGAAACTATCATAGTATCAAGAAAAGTTTCACAATACAGTAGCAGGAATTCTGACACAAAAGTTGTTATCATAAGTCTGCAGCAAAAGACGACCTGACTAGACAGTAGATATGGAAAAAGTGTACAAATATTTTCACACAAGGCAGTATATAAATAAATTTGAAATGAATCTTCACAGGTGAAAATATGGCTGGATATTATATGTGGAATGTAACTCAGATATAATTTCGATAAAAACATAATGTATTTGTGTGCACAACACAACACAGGATGAATGCTTTGTCTATGAATCGTGAATGTTAATATAGACAAGGATATCTGAAACAGTAATACAATTTTGACATGAATAGTATCAAAAGTGAATTGTATAAAGAGTATAAATATGTTTAAGACAGACTCACATATAATGTATTAAAGCAAAACTATGTAAAAATTTTCTCAACCAGACTCTTAATTCTGATTAAAGCTGGCTAACAAAAGGGTAACTGGTATCAATATCAATTATCAGCAACAGTCAAATTTGTCAAACCACTGACATAACATTGACAGTATCAATAGTATCATGTATAATGAGACGTTGGCTCAGTGGAAGAGGAAACTTATTGTTAATATGCTTAGCAATGGAAAGATGAGATTGAGGCCCGAAGCAACTACAATTTGAAATTTGTTGCTCAATGTGTCCAATAAATCTTAAACTGGACATTAGTAAAAAACAAACCAAAAAAAAAAAAAAAAAAGTTAATGTAATGTCAAATTATTTTCTTTCTTAATTTTTGTCTCAAGATGTCACAGATAATCTTTCTTACTGGGCTTAAATTGGAAATAAAAGAATGATGATTTGCAATGAAAAATATAGCGACTGCAGAAAATTGCACATGGGATAGGATATGAATATGAATTGCAATGAACACAAGATCATGCATAATGATAAAGATGAGAAACATTGATCAATTTTCATGAGGAAAAGCATTTGAAAATTTAAATGAGATCATGCATCAACACAACATCCAAAGCTGAGTAAAAAAACAACCTAACTTGATTCTGACTTCACTTCCCTAATTTTTTCAGACCCTGCTCATAATGCTAAATGCTTGAAGTTAATATTTTTTTCAAAAGAAGATAATGCACTGAATTCGTCTCGAACAGGCCTCCTCAAACGCTTAAATAAATGCTATCCAAAAACCCAATGTAATGTTTTAAAAGTTTTCGGCAGCAAAGTTTATCAGAGCTCTCCAAAAAAAGAACCCATACATAATATGTAATTTGATGCAAAGATTATCTATTTCCGTGGGAACAAAGATCACAACAATTATTAATACAGTGTCATTATCGTTGGATTAGGAGATTGAGAACTATTTAACTAGTTCAAAGAATACAGAAGCATTGCTGAGCAAACAAATCAAAGATTGCATTGTTTTTCACCCTTTCATATAATAACGCCCTGTGTCTCATTCATATACCCATCTGCATATCAGCAAAGGAGTAAAATTGTTCTATTTGTGAGTCAGCTGCTTGTTCGTTCTGACTTACAAAGACGACTCCGGTGGCTCCCACCATGAGATTGAGGACTGCATCTTGGCAGTGTTTGATAGCACCATCGCCATTGATCTCAAGGCCAATTACAGCACCTATAGGAATTTAGGAGACATAAGACTTTCAGCAAAACATCCAAAAATCAAAGATTAACAAATAGCTCTTTGATATAAAGAAGGAAAAGTATAGGGTATACAATAAAGACATCAAATAAAAGAATAATACTTCTGTTCTTGGTTATTGCTTAGTTTTGTGATTTTCAATATAAAATGGTTCTCTAATTATATCATAAATTTTCGGGATTTGTTTTATATATTCAGACAGATAATTGAAAAAAAAAGAAGAAAGGAAATGGGAAAGAAATTAAAGAAATAAGATGGGTCTTGTAGGCCTCGTCTTGAATGTGATTGGTGAATTGTGTGTTAAAAAAAGCATCAAGGTCTAATGAAACGTTTTCTATTAAAGATGAAAGATACATTACATCATTGTATCTGAGTTTGTGTCTATGAAAGGTCATGAGATAGGTTTAACTGATTCAGTTCCACGAGTCGCTCATAATGGTGTGATGGAAAACTGCCGATCCCATGAGCCAGTAAAAACGGCTCGGTAAATTTATTTTACTTGGAAAACTCGAGGAATAATTTCAACCTAACGGGCTTGAGCCCATGACCTTTTGGTTGAAAGGTCCACATCTTGCCGCTGGACTACCAAGTCCCTCTCAGATCTTCAGAACTATTGCTGAGGTCACACATTTCTCATCATTATATTCATGGAAACTATATTATATATAAATATGTGGCGGTGGTGGCCAATTGGTTAGGCTACAGGACTTGGGATCATGAGGTCCCGGGGTTTGAATCCTAGCAACACTAGGTCTGACGTTGCGTTCCTTGGGATAGACACTTGACGTGTATTTTCCCCGCTGGACTCAGGTGCAAATGGGTACAAGCACTAGCTTGGAAGTAAAAACCTGCGTCAGACTAGCTCTCCTTTTCAGGAGGTGATTATTATAATAATATCACTTGTTCCACTTTATGCTACAGACACTGGGATAAGCTACGTAGGGGCCGTAATGGTCTTGAAGGAACTTTACTTTTTACTATATATATATATAAATAAATCGATGGTGAAAGTCGCAAACTGTGTAAGTCTAATTTTGGATGTTTTGAAAAATCAAAGAAAAAGATGCTGTGCATTTTAATCTATTTTCATTGATATACACGGTTTGCAAGTGTCAAAAACTAGACCCAATAGGGATACACGGTGTGCAAGTGTCAAAAACTAGACCCAATAGGGATCAAGAAACCAGACCCACAGGGGTGTGCAAGTGTCAAAAACTAGACCCAATAGGGATACACAGTGTGCAAGTGTCAAAAACTAGACCCAATAGGGGACACGGTGTGCAAGTGTCAAAAACTAGACCCAATAGGGACACACGGTGTGCAAGTGTCAAAAACTAGACCCAATAGGATACACAGTGTGCAAGTGTCAAAAACTAGACCCAATAGGGACACACGGTGTGCAAGTGTCAAAAACTAGACCCAATAGGGACACACGGTGTGCAAGTGTCAAAAACTAGACCCAATAGGGACACACGGTGTGCAAAAAGTGTCAAAAACTAGACCCAATAAGGGATACACGGTGTGCAAGTGTCAAAAACTAGACCCAATAGGGATACACGGTGTGCAAGTGTCAAAAACTAGACCCAATAGGGACACACGGATTGCTCATATAGGTTATTATACGAGTTTCTATTGGTTCTTGTGCCACGGAATTCTTACTAGATGAAGCATAGGGGCTTCCTAATGTTAAAAAGCGGAACTTAAAGGTGTTACTAATTTTAGACTTACACGGTTTACGACTTTCATCGTCGATATGTGTTGCATCATTCTGTTGCTAGGAATAACAATAGTGTCATCCATTTGGGTAGTGTAATTGTGAAACACTTTGTACTTTGTGAGGAAAACTCTTCTAACAGTGTTGCTCCACCATGCATTTCTGTTTAAACTTTATTTCATTGACAGATCCAAAAATTAGGTATTCTCAGTGTGGGAATCTGTTGACAAAGTTGCGCTTTCTAACTTGAACTGAGATCACTTCTCTGTGACTCTGGCTCATGACATCGAGATTTAGAATGATATACAAGATGTATATGAAGATGTGAGATACAAAAACCGCTATATCCAAAAAAGATAACTTGAGAAAATCAAGTTTGTCTTCCTTAGTTCCAAATAAAGCCCGATCAATTTGATGTTTAGAGGCAAATTATAAAAGGATGTAGTTTTAAACAAAAATGATTATATCATCAGAAGACTCTTCATTTAATGTCCGAGATGGTGAACAAACTCACGATAAGTAAAAATAGCGGGTTTGCATCTCACCCCCTCATATATATATTGATAATGTATGCCACCATGAGACTAAGTGGCGTCTGTGGCCGAAAGTGGTTTGGCTGTCGGACTGGGGATCATGAGGTCCTGAGTTCGAATCCTAGCAAAGCCAGGTCCAATGTGGTGTTCCTTGGGAAAGACACTTTACTTGCATTTTCCCCACTCTACCCAGATGCAAATGGGTACTAGCACTAGCTTGGGAGTAAAACCTGCGTTAGACTAGCGTCCTGGCCGGGAGGTGATTGTCACCTGTTCCGTTTCACGCTATAGAAACCAGGATAAGCTCTGGCTCTATAGGCCTTAAGGGCCTTGAAGGAACATTACTATGAGATTTACTCAACTTACTTCATAAAGGATGAAGAGGTCATTTATTTTCTTATTTTAGAAGAAAGTTTTAGAAGTAAAAGAGTGAAATATCAACTTTTTACTCTTTTTTACTAATGGATAATCAAAATTTTGTTTCGGCATAATATAAATTATTGTTACATGAATCATGAAGTTTGATTGCCGGAGAAAAGAAAGGTAATATCTCAGTTATAAAGTTAATCGATGGTACCATACTCTGTTCTTTTACCTTTTTGCACAGACTTGGCATAAGAATCAGATCCAAAAATTCGTTCAGCATCTCCTGTTTGCATGACCACTTCCTTCGTGTGTATCAACTTACAATGAGGCTGACATGAAACAGAATGAGAAGGAAACAAGAAATGAATTTGTAAGTAAATTTTGAAGTTTTGCAAATATTGATTGACACATGTAGTAGAATTTCAAGATCATGAGTTTTCCATGAAAGACCTCAACAGTAAACTTTTGTCTGATGGCAGGCTAGGAGTATGCCACAAAAAAATATTGAATTAGTGAAACATTGGCAATGAAAATGCATTAGCCAGTGAAATTATTGTAAACATACAATTATGTCCTCTTGAGGCATTTTGAACCCTGTTATACCGCAGTAAAAGCTATTTATAACTAATTGTGCCCTGTTACTGATAGCATTGCTGGGAAAATAATTCTACTTTTTTTTATAAAATATAAATCTGATATTCAAATGGAGGAAAAAGAATGATTACGCCGGTTACCGTATTTCTATTAAGGTCTTCAGTGATATTCACACACTACTCTACCATGCATTGGGAGTGTTATTTTTACCAAAAGCACCTCATATATTTGGTGTTTATGAGGCAAATTTGAAAACAAATTATACCATGCAGTAATGAAAAAATGTAAAGATTACTTACCTGTTGAGACGTCAAAGTCTTTAAGAATTGGAGAGCTCTTTCTGTTGAATCTCCATCATAAAAAAATACCACAAGACAGCACTACATTGGGTGAAGAAAAATCAAAACAGAACGTAAGAGAAATGTAGCATGGACAGCAAAATGAAATAAGGAAAGGCGAGGGGGGCATGAATAACTTGTGATTATCATAATATATTTGGCAGTCTTAATGATTACATAAGATTAAGATGAAATAGTCAATATTAAGTTGCAGATTATTTTACTTAATTTTATACCAATTTGTTTGTGTGATATCAATGTCTCTTCCATGCAAATGATGGCAATTTGGCAACCTTTAAAACTTGTCAGATCCATTTGATAGATATGATTCTAAAACTAAAATGCAGAATTCCATTAATTTAAGCTCACTAAAATTATGCCCTAAAACGTCCACAATAACCCTAAATCAATGGACCTAGTGTACTAACGTAACTGAAACGATTTCCCTCAATATTTCTCTTATCAAACTGTCATAAAACAAGACACCTATGGAAGGATTTTGAAGGAATCTCTACTGTAAGTACCGGGGCAGTTGTTTTGACAATGAAGTATTCGGGAGAAATGAATATCTATTAATTATAAAAATATTCAAGGAAAGTTTAAATCTCATTTAATTATATTTATTCAAGAGAAACCAAACCTCTCTCAATTACATCCATGTAAGGAGGGCTACATATCTTTTCTTTTACCTCATTGCTCGCCTTCCCCCTTTCTCCTTGAGTGAGTGGGATCAGACTGGACTCTGAATCCACTTTGATGTCAAGAGATGTGAACTCGTCACCTTCAGGGATAGGAATAAAGTCTTCTATCCTGCTTTCCTGTATACATTGAGAAAATGGGGAAAGACAAAAAGACAATTATTTTGTCACGGTAAAATGAAAGTCTGCGGCACCGGTAGCCTAGTGCTCAGGTAGCCGAACTTGAGATTACGAGGTTCTAAGTTCGAATCCTAGCAATGCCCAATCCTATGTTGTGTCCCTTGAGAAAAGAGGACATTGTGGTCCAGAAGGTTGTGGGTTCATGCCCTGACAAGTTGAAAAAGGTTCTGAAGATTTTATTGATAAAACCCCACTTGCACTTGCCCCTGGTGCAAATGGTTTTAGCAACAGATCGGAGTAAAAACATGTGACAGATTAGCGTCCCGTCCAGGAGATTTATATTATCCCCTGTTCCACTTCATGAGAAACCAGGATAGTTCTGGTTCCATGGGCTGCAAGGGCCTTGAATGAACTTTACTTACTTATTAAGCTGAAAGGTGACACATTTTAATTATGAATGACTTCAAAGTTTACAATGACAGAGCTCAGTGGAAAGAGCAAAAAAGCGATACACTATCAACACTAGCTCATCTTCTAGCAGTTAGCAGACAAGCATCGAAGTAAGACAGATATGTAATGAGATCACGGGTAACATTATTCAACAAAACTTACTTGAGGCAAAAATGAGAAGTTGACTTCCTCAGGTACGGGTGTGAAATCATGAAGGTTGCTCCAGTTATTATTGAAAACACTGAGGCCGGATGCTTTAAATTGAGCTGAAGACGAGAGACAATACTATGTTTATCTCCAGCGAAAGAGAAAAAACTTATGTAGAAAATAAACACAGCTCTCACTCTTCCTGAATGCTAAATGGGTTATAGGCCTACTTCACCCTTATGTTAATCAAAGATATTTTCAGTTTCTTTTTCTCTTTGCAAGATGTAGCTTAATTCCATGACTTCCACCCTGCAGCAACAATGCATCTGCCCACCATTACAAGTAACATCCAGCCTGTTGATTGCAAAAGTAAACAAAAAAAGTAAAATAAAGAAGCACCCTTTTAAGGTCGTTATGGTCCATAGAGCTGAAGTTCATCCAGGTTTCTACGGCTTGATTGAAGAGGGAACAGATGATAGCACATCGTCTTCTGGACAGGATACTTGTTTTTCCTAGATTTTACTCTCCAGGTGAAGCTGGTACTTATTTTCACTACGGTCGAATGGAAAAGAACATGAGGTGTCTTTCCCAGGAAATATATAACTATGCAAGGATTCAAACCCAGAACCTTAGGATCCCAAGTTTGACAGCCTTATCATTGAGACACCAAGACCATTTCAACAATGAAAGTTGCAAACCGTGTAAGTCTAATTTTGGATGTTTTTTGAGAAAATCAAATAAAAAGATGCTGCGCATTTTAATCTATTTTCACAGGCATGCATGCTTTGCAAGTGTCAAAAACCAGACCCAATAGGGATACACAGATTGCTCATTTGGTTATTATACGGGTTCTTAACTAGACAAAAGCGAGAAAAAAAAAGTGTTACTAATTTTAGACTTACACGGTTTGCGACTTTCAACGTTGATTTGTTTGAGTGCATGAAGAAGAACATATACATGGAATTGAAAGTCTCGAGAAAAGCAAGATAGAACAAGGACATTTTTGGCGTTATTTTACAATTACAAAAGTTACTGTGAATAGCCATCAGAAATGGTTGTTAATCTCCTGTTTACATAACAAGTTATGAATACACAATTATTATGCAGTTGCTATATTTTACAATATTACACCAAAATAGACTAATTATTGCCCACACAAGAAATAAGAAATGGAGATATGTTATCAAGTTATAGACGGGTAGGTACACATCTTGAATTAACAGATAATTCAATGGTAATTCGCAGACTATATTATAATAACAATTGAAATAGTTGGTCACCTTCAAATTGTCCGTAATTGTACTGTAAGCAAGCAAACTTCATACGACCTGATGATTCAATGACAGGCTGAGTGCCGCAAAGTAAGAAAATATCAATCTGGAAACAATCCCTAGTTCTGAACTGCTGGCAAGCTATGGCCAATTTGCACTGTTTACAGTCTCGAATGAAAAACACTGAAATGAAGCAAGAGTAGAAGGACACGTAGCATCAAGATACAAGGTAAAAAGCCATAATCTCTTTATTAATGTTACATAAACTGTATGTTCTTTCTGCTAAAATCATCTCCTCTTTGTTACCAATGTGATAATCATGGTATACTTTAAGCCAATAAAGGATGATATGTTAAAGGAAGTGTGAATCTGGAGATATAGTTGAAGAGCGGATCTTGCATACCAAAGGTACAGGGCTTGATTCATATGCCTATGAATGTCAAATTCTACCTGTGCTGAGATGGTCCTGCTGTACAAAGTTCACCTCACAGGCAAGTGGTATGGGCTTTGAATCCTCAGATCAACATACAAAATTCTACCTAGATTTTCAGGTGATATAAACAGACCCCTGATATTAGGCAGTCTTTTATGACTTTGATCTGATTTGATTTACCTACATCTACAACTAAGGTGATCTCGGGGATTTTGGTAGGATTTAAATTCTGCCTGGACTACCTTGTAAAATTTCAAGGGATATTTAACATGCACAAAGTGTGGTGATCTGCACACAGGACCTCCTTTTATCATCAAGTCTCCGATTGAACTAGGTGTTGATCCACCTACCTGGACCAGGGGGGTAAATTTTTCAACCGTTGCTGGGCTTGAACCCACAATGTTTTGGTTGAGAGGCTGACATCTTGTCTCTGGACTATCCAGTCCCCCTCTTTTGTGACAGATAATGATAGTATCATTTTCAGGGTCATTAAATCTGATATGAAAGTTATGGCAAACTCCATTAATTTTTCTTATTAAAGAGGACTTTGTTTTGCCAACGATTCTCCTGTGTCGGCAGGGAACTCACAGCACGGTGAAGTAAAATTGATCATAGCTAAATTCTCAAATGGGATTAATCAATCTTTACGGCGACGCTAAAATGCAATTTATTGTGCCAAACAACACCAGCCATACCTTTGACTGTCTAATACTCATGAGAGTTAAAACATCGTCAAAAAATTGAAACATTTTTTTCATCAATGCAAACCTTAAGTCATGAATTTCTACCAAACTCGACCAAGCTGATTAAGGTCGTGTGAATATATCGACTAGCACCTATCATTCTCTGTGAGTCTAGGATTCATTAGCTTATTCACAGCTACCCCAGTAACAGTTTGATAAATTAGATACGAATCTAATCCAAGACACTTTTTCACAATGACCCTAAATATGCCAAAGGTTTCTTTAATAAAAAAAGCATTTTCCACATCTCTTGTAACGTTCTGTTTTGCTCCTCTATTCTTATATGTATATGTGTTGTGGTGATATATTATATATATATATATATGGTATGTACATATAATACTGAATAGGTAAGAAGAATGGGAGCTGTGCGCATAACAACATTTTATATCAATCGGATGGAGAATAAATATACCAATTCCTAGATGGAGAATATTTAGAGCATAATTATGGGGGAAGTAAGCAAATTATCCTGTAAAGTAATGTCAGATTAACCATGAACTAAATACAGGAGGAAGGAGAGTGAATGCAAAGAAAACCAAAACAATGCTAGTAACCAGGGAAGCTAAAACACAAGATCTTAAATTGGCCTAGGAGAATTTAGAACAAGTTCAAAGCTACAATTACCTAGGAGTAATGATTAACTCAGAGGGAAAACCAGAGAAGAAATCAGCCAGAGAATCAAAAGCAATTATAATATATAACCATCTAGGAAGGGCATTTATAAATTATAGGTAAACAAGAATTGTCAACTAAAAACCAAAATGGTACAACACAGTTTATTGTCCTACTATCCTTTATGGCAGTGAAACCTGGACCTTAGACAGTAGAGAATACAGTAGAGTACAAGCAGCTGAAATGAAATATATCAGAAGAGTAGTAGGAAAACTAAAAGAGACAAAATCAGAAACACAACAATAAGACATCAAACCAAAGCAGATGGCATAAAAACTAAGATATAAATAAAACAAATTGAGATGGTTTGGGCATAAAAGACAATAGAGTAGCTAAATCAGTATACAGTGCTAAAGCCCAAGGTAAAAGACCAAAAGTCAGACCTTGGAGAAAGTGGGAAGAAGATAAAAACAAATAAAAAGCATAGAAATTTAACTTTTTTTGAAGGAAACAAAAATTGCAAGACAGGTATCCTGGAAAAAGATCATATCGGGCATTTGAACCCATACACTGAAAGGTAAAATGGGAACTGATAAAGAATGAAAGAAAGAAAGTACCAAAAAAAGAAGAAGTTTCCTCAATTTTTTCAAACTTGAATTTTTGGTCTTGCAATTGCAATACATGGTTGCTATTTCACAGTTAACAAGTGACATACTGCTTGCAGATAATCAAATGCATCTATCGTCTAGCCACTATTATCCCCAGTAGTGGTAGTAGTAGTATAGTAGTAGTAGTAGTAGTAGTAGTAATAGTAGTAGTGGTGGTGGTAAAAGAAGTAGTAGTAGTAGTAGCAGTAGCAGTAATAGTAGTAAGAGAAGAAGTAATAGTAGTAGTAGGAGAAGTAATAATAATAGTAGTAGTAGTAGTAGTAGTAGTAGTTTGCGTAGTAGTAGTAGTGGTAGTAGTAGGAGTAGATGTAGTAGTAGTAGTAGTAGTAGTAGTAGTAGTAGTAGTAGTAGTAGTAGTAGTAGTAGTAGTAGTAGTAGTAGTAGTAGTAGTAGTGGTAGAAGTAGAGTTTTAAACAATATAAAGTTTAATTCTATAACTATAACTACTGGAATATTCAGCCAATGAAAAGTAAACTCAGCAGTAAAATATTTGAAGCCAACAGCCAAGTGCATGTAGTATTGAAATTAGATAGCTGAGATCTTCACAGAAATCTTTTATCCTTACCTTGATTTTGAGGGTCCTATGAAAATTCTACAGTTGATACAGTCATCAACGCTTACCGTTGCTGTGTGGTCGAAAATATAAATGTTGGAATCCTGAAGAAGAGATTAAGTTACCTGTTTCAATTAAACTACCTCTTTAATAAATCGTAATTGTTTACATATACATTGCATTATATAATTTATAGCACAGACTGACAGGCAGTGACAGATCAATAAATGGACATGTATATATATATATATATATATATATATATATATATATATATATATATATATATATATATATATATATATATATATATATAGAGAGAGAGATAGAGAGAGAGAGAGATAGATAGAGAGAGAGAGAGAGAGAGAGAGAGAGAGAGAGAGAGAGAGAGAGAGAGAGAGAGAGAGAGAGAGAGAGAGAGAGAGAGAGAGAGAAAGAGGGAGAAAGAGAGAGAGAGAGAGAAAGAGGGAGAAAGGAGAGGGGGAATGAGAGTGAGATGAGGGAGAGAGAGACAGAATGAGAGGAGAGAGAGAGAGACAGAAAAAGAAGGATGGAGAGAGAGAGAGAGAGAGAGAGAGAGAGAGAGAGAGAGAGAGAGAGAGAGAGAGAGAGAGAGAGAGAGAGAGAGAGAGAGAGAGAGAGAGAGAGAGAGAGCGAAGAGAGAGGGGGATTGGAGAGGAGGAGAGAGAGACAGAAGAGGGAGGAGGGAGACAGAAAGGAAGGGGGAGAGATGAGGAGAGAGAGACAGAGAGAGAGGGAGAGAGACAGAAAAAGAAGGATGGAGAGAGAGAGAGAGAGAGAGAGAGAGAGAGAGAGAGAGAGAGAGAGAGAGAGAGAGAGAGAGAGAGAGAGAGAGAGAGAGAGAGAGAGAGAGAGAGAGAGAGAGAGAGAGAGAGAGAGAGAGAGAGAGAGAGAGAGAGAGAGAGAGAGCGAGAGTGAGAGAGAGAGAGAGAGAGAGAGAGAGAGAGAGAGAGAGAGAGAGAGAGAGAGAGAGAGAGAGAGAGAGAGAGAGAGAGAGAGAGAGAGAGAGAGAGAGAGAGAGAGAGAGAGAGAGAGAGAGAGAGAGAGAGAGAGAGAGAGAGAGAGAGAGAGAGAGAGAGAGAGAGAGAGAGAGAGAGAGAGAGAGAGAGAGGAGAGAGAGGGAGAGAGAGAGAGAGAGAGAGAGAGAGAGAGAGAGAGAGAGAGAGAGAGAGAGAGAGAGAGAGAGAGAGAGAGAGAGAGAGAGGGGGGGGCAGGGAGGGAGAGAGATGGAGGGAAGGAAGGAAAGTGAGAGCAGGCATATAGAATGAGAAATAAAAATATAAATAGACTGTCATATACACAAGGAAGAGACAAATCACTGGAATTACCTCACAGTTCTGAATTATTATCTGCTCTCCATTGACGGAGCCTGGGTGCCTGACTACGGTCTGCCCTTTCTGGCCATCGATGATGAAATCTTGTACCCTGGACCGATCTCTCTTGTCCCTGTATTGATAAAATCACATCATGCTAATTTTATTACGATTTAAAATCTTTGTCGAAAACTTCAGGTAATTGAGTGGTAATAATAGGAGTGTTCTATAGCATAGCTGATACAAAGTGAAATTTCAAAGCTTTAGGAGGTTTCTGTGATTTTTCCCCCTCCAAGTCCCTTTACAATCGTTGTGATAACTCTAAGGCGCACCATGGTTACCTGTACAATGGAGCACTGATCTTTATCTCATATCTCAGTCCCATAATCGTTACAGTAGTCTGCGGAACCCGAGGGAAGAAGAAGTCGACAGACTCTACCAGGTGTTTCTGTTTCCGGGAAGGTCAACTCTTTGACTTATCGTACCAGCTCTTTCATTGCCTTCCACGTCTGTGTCTGTGCCATCCGTGCTCCTTAGTATCGTTTTGGAAAGGGCGTTGTGTCTCAGTCACACTACATGGCCAAACCATACCTACCAGGTCAGTCATCATGCTCCATACATATTTTTTTTTGGTTTTGTGCTCTCTGTACGAGATGTGAATCAGTCTACACAGGCATTTGATCTCGAAAGCCTGTATTCGTCTCTCCTTGTCAACTTTCAACGTCCAGGTCGCATATCCGTATGATAAGATTAATAAAACCACCAACGACCTGAAGAGCTCGAGTTTTGATCGAAAGATGATGGTGCTCTTCAACACCCTGTCTAATCTAACCATAGCTGATGTGGCTGTAGCAATCCGAGTCCAGATTTCTGTAGATTTCTTGTAACAGGGTGGCTCCCATTCCCAAGTATTTAAAATTGGCCACTTCTTCCAAGAGTTCACCATTGAAAATGTTAGCACTGGTAGTGGTCATGTCACTTGATTTTTCTGTGCTGACTTCTATTCCATCTGCTTCTGCACTTGCAACAAGTCTTGATTGTGAATGTGAGGTAATGTAGCGTGTTGTGACTGCTCAAATACTCAAAATCAGATCGATGGCATCTGCCACAGACTGGTCTGCCACCAATGAATATATATGGAGGTATGGTGGTTTTGGGTGGTCTCCTGCGTGATTCTCTCTAGGAATAGGTTGAACAGTACTGGGGAAAAGACGCTGACTGGTGCTTGGAATAATTCGTTGGTTGGTCAAGAGAACTGAGCTGTTGGAATGATCGCAGAGGGCTTTGATGACTCCGATAAGCCCTTCTCCTATGTTGAAGCCTCTGAGGGTATGCCATTTCCAGATACCCTTGTGCCAAACTCTATCGGAGGCTTTCTGAGAGTTAATAAAGTAGTGAAATAAGTGCCGTCGATGTCGTATGTGATTTAAGGACCTGCACCTGCGGTCTAATTTAAGACACTTTGCTTGGCTTTTCAAAAGCGTACTGAGGGAAAAATTGGCTAAAGAGGATGGGTGGCCAGAGAACAGAAAATCTTTTCTGTACGCCCAAGCAGAAGTTGGACTGACCAGACTATTTTAATATCGACCAAAATGCCTGACTATTGATGAACCTTCAAATAGTTCATGACCGCAATTAAAACAAGTAAAAAAAACCCAACAAAACAACCCAACCCAACACTTCACAATATTTAACAGCAACAGCAGAAAAGAGAAAACCAACTGGTAGTCTAAGATTCAGAACCTCCGACTGACTGTAAAAAATTAGTATGAATATGATGATGCTGCTGTTGATGATGACGATAATAATCAAGATGATTACTATTACGATGATAGTGATATTGACATGACACAACACAGAAGATTCAATGTTGTTAGCTTTCAAAGTCAAAGACGGTGATTTTGTTTGATCTTTAGTTGTTTTTCTTTTGTCTGTTGCTATTTCAACTCTGTGTTAATCTGACTCGGGTGCGATCCGAATACATGATGCACAGAACGAGTAGATCTACTCCACGCCAAAGCGAACAGTTAAAAAGCCGTTGAGTGAATTGGCTTGTTGTTTCATTTATTTTTCTAGTTATTTAAATACTCACCCACTTACTCACTCACTGAATTATTTACTTACTTATAATATACGTGATAAACGACAACTTGTAGTATACGTGATAAACGACAGCATATAATATATGTGATAACGATAACTTGTAATATACGTGATAAACGACAACCTATAATATACTTGATAAATGACAACTTATAATATACGTGATAAACGACAGCATATTATATATGTGATAAACGACAACTTATAATATACGTGATAAATGGCAACTGATAATATACGTGATAAAATGACAACTGATAAATAACTGATAATATACGTGATAAATGACAACTGATAATATACGTGATAAATGACAACTTATATAATATACGTGATAAATGACAACTTATAATATACGTGATAAACGACAGCATATAATATATGTGATAACGATAACTTGTAATATACGTGATAAACGACAACCTATAATATACGTGATAAATGACAACTTATAATATATCGTGATAAACGACAGCATATTATATATGTGATAAACGACAACTTATAATATACGTGATAAATGGCAACTGATAATATACGTGATAAATGACAACTGATAATATACGTGATAAATGACAACTGATAATATACGTGATAAATGACAACTTATATAATATACGTGATAAATGACAACTTATAATATACGTGATAAATGACAACTGATAATATACGTGATAAATGACAACGTATAATATACGTGATAAATGACAACTTATAATATCGTGATAAATGACAACTTATAATATACGTGATAAATGACAACTTATAATATACGTGATAAATGACAGTATATAAAATACGTGATAAATGACAATAATTGACAACTCCACCAAAACAGACAGAACACATGACGTGTCGGGTACACGTACAACTCTTCGTCATCAGACTACAGAGGATGAACGTCTACACATTTGTGCCAGCATCAAACAGGATGTCAGAAAGAGGGGGAGAAGAATCAAGAAAGGAAAGACGGAGATAATGAGAATTATGATGGAAACGGGGAAATAGGGGTGTGGGGTGGATACAAGAATACATCACAAAGGGAAGGCTAAAGAGCAAAGAAGGGAAGACCAGAGAATGGGAGATTTAGATATCTAGAAAAAGAAAGGAGAGAAAGAAAGAAAGAGAAGTGTGTATTATGATGGAGATTTTTGTTTGTTTGTTTAATTGGAATATATCCCGTCTACCATTTGTGATGAGCTCAGGATGAATTAAGAGGAAACAACTAGATGAAAAGATAAATAAAAGGTGAAAGGAAATAAGTAGGACCTACCAGTAGTACCCACCAACTGTCCACTGGAATGGAGAAGTGAAGAAGAGATTAAGACAAGGACAAGAGATCAAAGAAAAGTATAAAAAAGTCTTCACTAAAGCTGTGAATTGTGAACAGTATACAAATGTATGCATGAAATGATGAGGATAAACTAAACCAAAAAAAGATGTATCGACGGAGTGAAAGAGACCCTCCACCAAAAGAACAACATGCCGATCCAAAAGGCAACACATCTCCCTCGACACCTTGCGGTATAAGAGGAAGAAAAAGGTAAAGGTAACACCGAGTACCCAACAACCCAGTTGGGCTTGTCAATCAACAAAGAAAATGGAAGTTGGCTTGGGCATAACTTGCAACAAGACCAAACAAATATCACAAAATATGCCTTGAAATTGAAATGGGACCCACAAGGCAAAAGAAAAAGAGAACTAAAATAGCCACGGAAATTGTGGAGAAGAAACGTGGACCAGGAAACAACAGAGACAGAACAAACATGGAAACAGATGGAAAAGATTGCACAAGACAAACGGACATGGAAGATGGTTGTTGGTGAGCTATACCCCACAAGGATCGATAAACTAAACGAACTATATATACAAATTACAATAGACTATCATCAGCGAAGTCTCAATTTGGCAGGCTACTCGATGAGAGGTTTTGGGTCATTATCATTAATATGCTAAGAAGAATATAGGGCCTAAGACACTTCTTTGGTGGGGGTGGGGGGGGGCGGAGGCGGGGCGGCACATGGGAATACTGGTTTGGGATTAGATTCAGCATTTTGAATAAATACCTTATGTGTTCGTTCCAAAAGAGATGATTTTGATCCATTCTAGAACAGAATTCTGAATGAGAATGCTACAGCTATCCAGTTTTATCAGTAATCCATTGTGATCTGTTTTGTTGTATAATTTTTTTTGGAGAAATCCTTATTGACTTTGGGAATTACTAAAATCATTTAATGTATTAATAAGTTGAGTTGGGTATCACTAGTATCAGTGTTAGCATGCTTTGTTCATTTATGTGATCCATTATGTTGCTATGTATTTTATGTTCTGATAGCTTACAAGTTACTGAAGTCAATAGAGAAACAGTTACGTAATTTAATGCTCTTGACTTACCTCATTTCTTTTTTTTTTTTAAAATGGTAGGAGGACTATATTTGCTTTTTCCCCCCATGAGCCATGTTCCCCACATTTTTAGAAAATCGATTCGGAAATTTCCCAGCACTCCTAACAACTGACATTTGACAAACAATTAAGCAGACAAACAAAGACTAAATACGCACGCTTCTTGTTCGAGGGAACACACATGGAATAAAATAAGACAAAACAAAAATATGAAAAGGGAATATGTATATATATATATATATATATATATATATATATATATATATATATATATATATATATATATATATATATATATATATATATATATATACACATTTAATAAAAATAGCTTTTCTCTCCTCCCAGTAAGAAACAACAACAATCAAAGCAGAGAGGAAAGGGGGAAAGGATGGGGGGGGGGGGGGAGAGATCAGAAAAACTGAGATCTAAGAAGCAAAATTCTAGCCTTCAAATTTCAACTTGATGACAACCTTGAGCTTGCATTCTTTTGAGTTTTTTCCTTCGAAGTCGTCTTCAGTGCACATATTTACAGTACATAA
>JAXRKP010000261.1:260000-300000 GCA_037039925.1 Doris montereyensis | reverse complement strand
ATATATATATATATATATATATATATATATATATATATATATATAATATAGTATATATAATACAATATTTATTTATCATAAATCTTCATACGTTTGAGGATGTGTTTATTCGTCCTGATTTAACTACAGTATAGGCCTATACCGTCGCCTATCGACACAATAAAAAAACATCAACAAACAAACAAAAAGAAACAAAAAATCCCAACGACAACAAATCTGAGTAAATAAAACCCATACTGTAATACGAGAACACCGGCTATAACAATAACACCAACAAACACAACACACGGCTATGAAATAACCGATCCTTATCTGTAAAAATAGCCTGATTGTCCCTACTAAGTATCCATACGAATTAAATGCAATGACAGCCTCCGACGAAATGCCAGCACACTCATCATGTCTAAACTAGAACTAAAAGAGAAGGCTGGAATTCACAGTGGCCCATGTGTGAATCGTATGACTAAGTGTGACATCATCCCAAAGAGGCATCCAACACAGCGCAGTGTCGTCTCCCAAGCGACTAACTCTCGAACATGTCACGATGAAAGACCGTCTGGTGACTAATAATGAATAATTTAGCGCACCAAGCAAGGTATAATGAGGCCATAGCATCAGCTATCATAGCGCCAGGAAATCGTGACGTCATCAGCCTTAGAACCCCTACCCGAGGCGAGCTTACTAACCCCCCTACCCCTTTAAAAAAACCCAACCCATTTGTGTAATCTCCGTTTTTCTGGTTATCTTGTACTTTTATTTCTAAAATAACAGAACGGGATAGACTGACTAAAAAGTACCGGTGTCCATGAAACTTTATAATTGTCGCATACCCGGTGGCGTCAGTGACCTACTGGTTAGGCTGCCAGGCCTGGGATCATGAGGTCCCGGGTTCGATTCCAAGCAAAGCTAGGTCCGACGTAGTCTTCCTTGAGAAAGACACTTAAATGCGAATGGGTACACGCACTATATGGGGAGTCAAAACCTGCGTCAGACTAGCGTCATGTCCAGGGGGGGTGATTATCATCACCCGTTCCACTTCAAACTACATGAATCGGGATACGCTCCGGCTCTATGGGCCGTAACGGCCTTGAAGTTGAAGGAACTTTACTTTACGATAATGTCCCCGCCCCTCCCTATGGTTGTATTTATAAAGCTGTATTAAGTATGTGTAGTCCACACCTATCTGTTGGGTAACGAAGGGTGTATTTAATCCTAAACGACACTTGTTTGTTACGGTGGAGTTGTCAATGTTGTTGTTTATCAAATTTTGACTTCGTTTATTGTCGTGTGGCTCCTTTTGTATCGAGTATCGATATGTTTTTATAGCAACGCCATCATGCCAGTCTCCGTAAAATCGGTCGCGTCCGCAAAATATCGAACCGATGGCAATATTGTGCCAAACTATCAATCGATATTTATTATTCCCTGTAGTATTGATTGTATAAATACTTAATGAATGTTTTATGCTATCAGATCACACGGTTGAATTTCAAAACGTGTGTGGAAAAAGATTGTTCTGTCGGGTGGTTATCGTAGGATACGGGCTCGGAGCTATAGTATGTACTTGATCGTGATTGCCTCGAGGCATACAGAGCGAACGATTGGAAAGGTTATATAGTATGTGTGTGTGTGTGTGTGTGTGTATGTGTGTGGAAGAAAGAGAGATAGAGAGATAGATAGATAGATAGAGAGAGAGAGAGAGAGAGAGAGAGAGAGAGAGAGAGAGAGAGAGAGAGAGAGAGAGAGAGAGAGAGAGAGAGAGAGAGAGAGAGAGAGAGAGAGAGAGAGAGAGAGAGAGAGAGAGAGAGAGCGAAAGAAAGAGAGACAGAGAAAGAAAGAGATAAGTAGATGGAGGGACAGATACAGAGAGGTCAGGTAATAACCCATCTTATGATGTGCTCTTTAGACTTCCTCGCAACTCAATATATGAAACAACTGATGTTGATGATCAAAGACGTGATAATCAGTTGTGCAGCCCTACATCAAGTTTTTTTTTTCCTTTTCTATATACCGGGTTTAGAAACATAGCAATGGGCAAACGGTTTGAAGAAAACAGAGATAACAGCTGTTAAACTGAAAATAACGCCTGATCGACAAGATCTGATGAACGAAGAGGATGACGAACAACAAGTAGCTGCTAGTAAGAAGACCTATGACTATGAGTCAGATCTTTCAGAGGAAAAGACAGGATACCACAAAGAAATGTTCGGGATGCGCATCCTTATTCAGGGACAAGGACAAGACAAGAGAAGCGGCGAGAAGAGAAGACTTTCCTGTCAATTTATCCCTTCCCAGCAGAATCTACGCTACATTTTAGTGTCACTTTTCAATATTCAACACAGTATACCATGTTACATTTAAAGTCGATTATCAGTTTTCAAAAAAGAGGCCATGCCCCGATGACAGATTTAGTTATGTATGTGTGTCGTCGGTAGAGTGGTGCTTCAGATGCTAGACTTGGAATCGCGAGGTTATGGGTTCGAATGTTTTCAATGCTAGGTCCGACGTAGGTTGTGTCCCTTGGGAATGACACTTAACATGGAATTTCCCACTCGACCCTGGTGAAAATTAATACACGGCACCAATATCAACAGGGAATAAAAACTGCGACTAACTACCGTCTTGTCCAGAAAGCGATATTATTATGTTGTTATCACCAGTTCTACCTTATGTTAAAGAAACTGGGATACGCTCCGGTGCTATGTGGCACAACGGCAATGAAGAAATTTAATTTCTCTGTCCATCCGTTTATGGTGTATCCTGAGGATGTTGCTTCCTGACTCTTTATACAAAAATCAACCGGTCTGCCTCCGTTGCTTAACTGCCGTGTCCAACCATCTTGTTCCCATGTGCAAGTTCTGTCTCTCTCTCTTCCTCTCTTGCCTTGTATTTTTTTTATTATTGAATTCTTCGTGTCTTTTCAATTGCCCCAAAATTTTAGATTTTCTGATGCTTTATGTTGCTGAGAAGCCAATGCAGTTGTAACAGCCCCCCCCTCCCCCCGCCAAAAAAAAAAAACAACAACAAAAACAAAACTAAAAATAAACACACAAAAACGAAAGTAGAAGCAAAATAACTAAATAAACAGAAACAAAAACTCCCCACAAAAAACCTGATTCAGCCTTAACTTTAAATCAAACACCGGTATAAAGATGAATTTAATCCTTCTCGGTACTGTGCACGTGTCACTCTCAATTTCTCTTGGGGTGATAAATCTCAGCCGATTTTTCCTCGTTTTCATCTAGCTGTGGTACGATTCCTCTCTTGGTGGGATTAATTAAAGAAGTTCTCACCTTAAAACTTCGTTTTATCACCCCAAGAGAAATTGAGAGTGACACGTGCACAGTACCGAGAAGGATTAAATTCATCTTTATACCGGTGTTTGATTTAAAGTTAAGGCTGAATCAGTTTTTTTTTGTGGGGAGTTTTTGTTTCTGTTTATTTAGTTATTAATCGCAATGGAATATGATGGCTGGCAAACAAATTCTCAATGCAATGGCACATGCACATATCCACTTTCGACTACTATTACTATCGTTTCCATAAAGGGGCGCGGGGTAAACTGGTTTGCTTGATCTAGCCTCAATTTAATTTGAATAATAGGACGAACATTAATCCAAAACATGTCGACTGTGTCTTGTTTGCATTTTCATTGCATCATCACAATTTCTTTGAAAACTTTGTGTTCATGTTGTTTTTCTGTATGAGTTTTACGATGTAAATAATAATGATCAGAATCAAAAGAGTCTGTATTTTCCAACGTTATTTTATACTTTTACTACTATTCTAATGCTATTGTCTGTTGTCATGCATTTGACACTACTGATATATATATATATATATATATATATATATATATATATATATATATATATATATATATATATATATATATATATATATATATATATATATATATATATATATATATATACAATGTCTTGTTTGACATTCAACCCGATTTCCACGCTTCGTGAAAGTGAAAACAAAATCAAAGTAAAAACAATACAACTCATTCATCTTTAAGGGGGGATACATATCATTCTAGAAGATCTCTGTAACATTTTATGAGCTTCTAAATCTAAGGCTGTGATTGCCACCAAGGGACATCACAGCTTCAGTTTCGTTGCCAGGGTAAGGATTAATTAATGGGCCCACAACTTGCTTTCTGCTGGGGGTTTTGAGTCCAAACATCTTAAAAGTGACAGTACCGACATGCCTTTTGATATGCTGTTATTTCTCTACTTTACTAGTGAGAAAAAAGAATCATTCAAAAGATAATCTCGTCACAAAAGAATGATCTTTCAGGTGATGTCGATAATTTTCCCATAAAATTTTGTTGTTGATTTTGTGTGGATTCTAGGCGGGCTAAACAGACGTTATGTTTAAATGTAATTTGTGTTAGATACATTACAACAACAAAAAAGTGCAACACAGAAACATTTTCAATCTAGATCTAGCTGTTCATTTCCCTTTCGTAGGTCCATGTTTTGGCGTGACATTTTCATGAAATGATTGTATACCAAGCTCAGAATAACGCCTGAAAAGTTGTTTTCACCGATGTAAGGCTAATGTTATATAATATAAAAATGGCTCTAAATCTTCACAACTAGTTGTGAGTCGTGAGTCAAAGAAAATGGCTCATCTATGGATATGCGTAAAATAGTCTCATTCTTCTTTCACTGTTGGTGGACAAACTTGCAAAAAATAATAAAAAAATAAATAAAAAAAGAAGACTATTAAGGAAAAGAGTTTCGTTAAACGTTTGGGTTTGTTTTTGTCAGGGGAAAAAGAAAGAAGAAAATTAAAAATGAATTATGTAGGTTGTTTTTCAGTTGTAGCAGTATAGCCTGCCCCGTGTGCGTAACAGGTTTCTTAACAAACACAGTGCTAGAATATGCTCAACGTGATGCAAGCGTGTCGTCAGAGCCAGAGAGGCGACTAAATGGCACAGGAGGTCATTCAGTTGGGAGTTGAGCATACGGTTAGCACCCATATCCTATAAAGTTCGTATTTGTTACAGAAATAGACAAGAGAAAGAATATATCAATTCATTTTGGGAGATGACGGAATGTCCTCGCATTGTGCATGCACCAGTGGGGACTCGATGAAGAACGTCAGTGAAAACCGAAAGAAAGCTGGTGGATCGAAGCTTACAGTTACCATCGATCAAGTCACTCCAGATTGGGTCATGGAACTTACGCACTTGGTATGAGGCTGTGAAAAGCAGCCCCAAGCAGTAAAAGGAATGCAGCGATACCGCCTTGATAATAATACTTAGAATTAGCCATTGGAATCAAAACAAAAAATATTGAAGAGTTAAACGAGCCAGCACGTTTTATTGGCTTCAAAATTCATAAAGGAAAGATCAAGATAATGAAAATTAAGTCGTCATAAAAAAACCGATTAAACCATTACGATCCAATTATTTCATTTATTTAAGCAGTATTGTTGATCAACAAGGATGAACCAAAGCAAATGTTAAGAGAAGAATTGGAACGCAAAAACAGCATTCTCACAAGTATGGAAAGCCGGAAAAATCAAGATTGACACAAAGCTAAGACTTCTCAACTCAAACGTCGTACATGTACACGCATTCTTTTGTATATGGAGCAAGGACTTGGAAAGCCACTTGAGGACGATGAGAAACTTCAATCCTTTGTCAATGAATGTCTTAGAAGGATCTTGAAGAGTATAATAAATAGCCTTGTTATAATTGTTAATCGAGTCTTGATGTCTACATCAACACCTAGTAGAGTGCACTGCCTAGTGCCTGCTCCATTTATACCTTCGTAACACACTGGGAGGGGTGAAAATCCTCGATGATAATGATGACAATAGACTGGGATACGTCATTTCAGCCCACCTGACAAGGTGTGAGACTCAAGACAACAGACTGTTTATTTGAACACGAGCAGTTCGAATGTCAATGACAACAAACTGTGACCAGGCATTCTGTTAGCATAGACCTGTCCAGACATGGTGAGAGTGACATACTTTCGTTTGCTTATATATATACTAGGCAAAAAAAAGAAACTGTGCATCAAAGTTTGATGGGCGAAATATGACAATAAGTGACAATTCCACTAATAAAGACAGAACAAACACGTGACGTTTCGGGTATAACCCTTCGTCAGACAACAAGCAAGAAATATCTAGAATCTAGAACTAAGCACTACCTCAGGCATAACACAATGTGATGTCAGAAGAAAAACAGAAAGGAGGAAGAAAAGAGAAAAAAACAGTGATGATAAGAAACGCATGAAGTAGAAGGGGATGTGAAGAATATAATATAGGCGCGAGAATGGAAGGTTCAGATCTAGAATGAAATAAAAAATATGAAAATAAGTAAGTAATAGAAGGTGAGAAGGAGATAGATAGATAGATAGATAAAGAGAGAGAGAGAGAGAGAGAGAGAGAGAGAGAGAGAGAGAGAGAGAGAGAGAGAGAGAGAGAGAGAGAAGAGAGAGAAGAGAGAGAGAAGAGAGGGAGGGGGGGGGGAAAGAAAAAAAGGCAGAGAGGTGTGAGTATGGGAAACAAGAACGAAAAAAGAGGATAATTATAAGACTAGATCTATATCTCATTGGGTCTAGAAAGAAGAAATGATAGAGATTGAATGAAAGGAAGTATCAATCAAGGTAAAAATTTACACTGTAGGTGAGAAATGTATACAAATTACAAATGTATCGATGCAATAAGGGAACAGGGTAAACGACGTATCTGAAATTCCAATTAGTACTAGCTGATGCTTTCGAAGCGTGAAGTCTTATGTCAAAGAGTCACGTTGGTGTCAAACGTTAAGTCACGTTGGTGTCATCAAAGTTCGATGTAATTTTTTATCACTTATACCGGACCTAGCAAACTGAATTTTTTCAGGAAAAAACTTTGATTGATGGTTAAAAGATTTGATAAGAGTGTTGGTTTCATGTCAAATTTAATCGTTACACAGCTCACGTGAATATTATCACTCCCTCAAAATTGAGGTACTGTTTTAATATTGTGTGTCTGCAATGGGCAGTTGTGACAGTTTGGCATCGTCGCTGCATGGAGGATATCAGATGTTGTATCTGTCGTTGGTGAATGTTGTTCCATTCTTTCACTAACGCTTCAGCCAATTGTTGGACGCTCTTATGCATAGCCTGCGGTCCAATTCATCACATAGGTTCTCTATTGGTGAAAGATCGGGTGAAATGGCAGGCCATGGTAACACGCCAATTTGTGTTGGTGAACATGTGAGAACGAGCATTGTCTTGCTGGAATATCATGCCTGGACTTTAAGCATTGAAGTACAGTTCCCCATGAAGAATAATGATTTCATCAAATTCCGTTGTGCAATCATAATACCATGCATGATGACTAGCTGTGTTCTGGCAGCATGAGAAATCCCACCCCACACCATAATACTGCCTCCTCTCATCATGTCTCTTTGCAAAAACACAACAGTCAGCAAAACGTTCTTTCGGTCTTCTGTATGCCAATGCACGTCCATCGTGGCCCTGGAGGCAACATCTGGATTCATCAGTAAACAAAATATATCTCCATCAATGCAATTGCCAAGCGAGATGCTCTTGAGCCCAAGTTAATCGTCTCTGTCGATTGATATGGGCCAAAACTGATCACTTCTGGTCTTCGAGGTCTCAGACTGTTCTCTCTTAATCGGTTACGGATCTTTTGGCCATTTACTGGTCTTTGTCCGGGAACATTCCCAGCAGTCCATGGTGCATCAAGAAACCGATTTAGTAAAAGCGAAAGTAAAATATGCGGTCCAGTACTGCATTTGTAATACATGATCGGCGGTCCGTGGCTCGGTCGGTAATTGTTGATCTATTCAAGTTATAACGTCTACAGACTTGACATATCTATGCAGATGGAGACGGTTTGCAACATAACTTCCTTCGCATTGGCTTCAAGCAGGCCAATTGCCATATTTCACTGCTCTTGGTCTAATCTTAGCATCGTTTAGATGATCAAAATAGAATGTAACCTGAGGTATTTCTTCGAAAATGAACTGTTCAATTGTCAATAAATTCAGCTACACATGTGTTTCTTCATTGCGTGCCCCATACGGCTACATGGCATTTGCACATGATTATCATGCTCTTCGGTTATCTGCCCATATCAATAACAACTCACCCACATCGTTCTGGCACATGCTTTTACAACAATAAACACGGACGAGCCTAAATTTGTTGTGAGTAATTTTCTCAGCAATCGAATTTATATGAAGTTGAATAATGCAGTTTCTTTTTTTGCCAATTATACAAGCATGTATTGTTACACCCGGTTGATGACAAGTACAATTATTAGATCGGGTCAGTATTCAATATTGAAGTTATACAGATAGGCATGAACGAAGATGAAAGAAAATTCTACTCAAAGATGGGGAAACAATGAATTATTCAATAATTAAACATCACTTTGGTAGAAAAGAGCCTTGAATAAAAACGATCTTGGGATCATTTAGAATATTCATGCGAAATACAGTTACTCTCAATGGCCTGGCAACTGAGCCTTTGGAGAACAAAAAACGACTAACTAAGAATTATATAAACAAACATACTATTACTACCACCCGGGTGGTACGAAGTACAATTATTAGATCAGGTTAGTATTCAATTCTGAAGTTACACAGGTAGGCAGGCGTGAAGGTAGGTCTACTATTCCAATTTTTTAATTACCCAGTATAACCTGTTCAAAAGCTCACTGAAATTGATACTCACAAAGAGGGGGAAACAATGGAATGAAGTTTATGTTAATTCAATGTCATGTTTGGCAGAACATATTATCAGACAAAAAGCGATCTGGGGATGATTTAATGCCTACATGCAATATATGGTCACTCTTAGTGACCACTTTTCTAAATGTGAAATATAGTATGGTTATCTAATTTGCATAATACAGCGTAGATAACAGATTTCTATTTCATAAATATAAAATAAAAGGTGTCAGTTCAGTTAAGACGGTACCTGTTTGTTATTACTGAAACAAAAATAAAAATAACATGACCACCTTCATCCCACAAATTAGCAACTCCCCCCCCCCCCAACAAAAACAACAACCCCTGATTACTTGATTTGTTACTTTTCTTGCTTGCCTGATTTTTATTGTACATGTCATAAGAACGGAGGCTTAAAACAAACGGAAGAGATCTATCACAATCCCTAAAGACTCTCTAACGAAATTTGAATGGTGAGCCCAACTACAGAGCTCCTTTCCTATGGAGTGTCTCATATAAATATGGTGTGGTGTGATTATTCCCAAATGTGTGGTGAATAATAAAAATCTCATACCGGGTGTTGGGAATACCCTGTTTTGTTATTCCTAACCCATAATTATCGATTGAGATCTCGCAGGAGTTTTATTTATGGCTTATGGGTGAGAGTTGTTTGTGATATTCTTGTTCACTTTCCCACTTCCCTGCAGATATAAAAGGAATTCTACTGCAGTAGGCTGGCAATTAATGAAGGGGTGTATGAAATAGAAGCCAAATTCTTGTTACCATTGCAAGTATTATACTATTAAGCTTCACAATGACATGTTTTGGTTAGTCTTCTTCTTAATCTAAAGGTGTTGGGTGTCTGACTATGTTCGTCATTGTTATAAGTCTTAATTAAAAAAATTATGTTGGAGTCTGACTAAGTTCATCGTTATTGTATAGATCTGCAAAAATGACCTCTCTCTCCTTTCCTGTTGCATGCCTTCTCTCTCATTATTTTTACCTTCTCATTCTCTCTATTTCTCTCTCACACACACACATACATGTCTTTATATTCTGGCTCTTTCTCCCCTCATCCAGTTGACAGGCTCTGCTGGTAGGTTTTTATTCTATTCTTTTATTCTTTCAATTATCTTTCATCTTACTGTTGCCTTAAGATTCACCCTGAGATCACCACATATGGTGTATGGGGTAAACCAGTTTTGAGGGATTGTGATAAGATCTTTCTAAACGTTTACAGTATTTTTCTTGTTTTTCTTTCCTCTATTCATTTCTTAAATTCTAGGATTCAATGTACAAAAGATTTACTTTACGGTATAAGGAAGTGCTTATTTCTACACCCAACACTGCATCAGTCAAAATAAAATCTCTGATCACAGGATAGTAATCAGTACTAGATCTAGTAGCAGTTAGTAGTAGAGTCACACTAATAGTAGTAGGCTATATCTTCCTCTTTTTCTCACAGAGTAAAACCTGACCACCGTGATATCCTACACTATTGACACTCATGGTCTTGTCAATCATATAAAGAAGTGATATGAACATAGAATCTAGATCTAGTTATTTCAATAACCAATGCAATGAGTCGACTGTCTCCTATTTCAGAATCAATCTGGATAGTAGCATATAGATCTAGACCTACATATTTTTTTTAACTTGCACTTGCATCGATTCTTTACTTCAGGTGAGAGAAAAAAGCATGCTTTATATAAAAAAAAGATTTCGAGTATTTTTAATAAAGCAATTACATCACTCTAATACATGCAATCTAGTTTACTAGATCTAGATCTAGATCTAGATCTAGATTTAGATAGAAACAAACCCCAAACTCAACAAACAGAAACACCGGCACTTACCAAGAATAAACTTTAGGTTCATCAGTAGTTTCCTCAAGCGGTACCTGTCCACTGGGCCTCTTAAGGCAGGCAATAAGACAACCCATATTTATTGAAACTTCAGTTGAAGCAAAGAAGACTCATTTGAAGTTACAAGGCATCAGGTTATGAAGTTACCATGCTCGGATAGAAGTGTGTGTTGGCCAAGGCCCAAGGCTTGTCAAAGCTTGATTCGCAACCAAGTTCAGCACAATCGTCGCTGGTCCGGACTCTCTGGGACTATCGCAATATGATTGGTCAATAATAATATAAACAAACCGACACGGTTTTCCACAAAAGTTTGAGGTCTTCTGAATATACCAGTTTGTCAAATTTATTGCCAAATTGTAAACTTTGGCATTCGATGAATTTTACCTTGCAAGTGCCATAAACTTGACGCGATCTCATAATTTCGTGTCAATTCAAAACATGATTATTGGGTTTCTCAACAATGTATAAGATTCACTGAGCCTTTGAAGATGTTAAAACGTACAGAGGCACAACAAACAGGTAGGGTTTAATCTACATACACACATACATGCATACATACATACATACATACATACATATATAATGTACATACATACATACATACATACATACATACATACATACATACATACATACATACATACATACATACATACATACATACAGACATACATACATACGTACATACACACATACATACATATATAATGTACATACATAAATACATGTAAATACATGCCATCATTGCGTTTCTAATGTACTTACATACATCTACATGATGGTGATGTTCAAGATGGGGATGACGACAACTATAACTATAATATCAACGTTGACGATGGCAACGATGCTGCTGCTGCATATGATGATGATTAAGATAACAAAATATTTGTTTAAAGGACGGTGCAATGATGGTGATGGCAAGCGAGAATAATTTATATGCTAACTAATAACTCTACATATACACGAAAAGTTGTATAACCTTCTAAAACAAACACGATATCATTACGATGCACCTCTATATGTGTGCAGGAATAAAGTAACTTACTGGGGATTTTTCACATCAATAAATGACCAAATGTTTATTGTCTCATAAGATCAGCTAAGAATTAAAACCAAAACATATTGACCTGGCTCAAACATAATACACATTATCATTATATTCATATAATCAAACATTGATAATCACATGCACGCATTCTACCATGGTAGCCATAATATATTACAGCAAGACTGTAGGACAAACCATCATCAGAACTTTTTTCCAATCAGTAGCACTGAGGACTTTAAATTGTCTTATTTTATTTGAATAGAACATTAGAGGGTATGCTTGCTAAGTGAGTGTGGATCTTTCTTATCAAATCTCTCGTGCAAAGAGGATAGAGAGAGTCATGATAGTAGTAGTGAGCAGTGAAAAACGACAATAAATGAGAACTCCACCAATAAAGACAAAACAAACACGTGACGTTTTGGGTATAACCCTTTGTCTGACAACAAGCGATGAATATCTAGAATCTAGATCTAAACACTTATTAAGACATCACACAGTGTGATGTCAGACGGAAAACAAAAAGGATGAAGAAATTTTTAAAAAGACGGTGATAATTTGAATATATAAATGAGTAGAAAGGAAAGTGAAGAATACAGAGAAAGGATAAAGGAAGATTGAGATCTAGAAAACACAAATTTGAATAACAATATGAAAATAAGTAAGTAGAGCTAATAAAAGGCGAGAGAGAGAGAGAGAGAGAGAGAGAGAGAGAGAGAGAGAGAGAGAGAGAGAGAGAGAGAGAGAGAGAGAGAGAGAGAGAGAGAGAGAGAGAGAGAGAGAGAGAGAGAGAGAGAGAGAGAGAGAGAGAGAGAGAGAGAGAGAGAGAGAGAGAGAGAGAGAGAGAGAGATAGATAGAGAGAGAGGGGGGAGAAAGAAAGATAGATAGATAGAGAGAGAGAGAGAAAGAGAGAGAGAGAGGGATATATATATATATATATATATATACATATATATATATATATATATATATATATATATATATATATATATATATATATATATATATATATATATATATATATATATATATATATATATATATATATATATATATATATAGAGAGAGAGAGAGAGAGAGAGAGAGAGAGAGAGAGAGAGAGAGAGAGAGAGAGAGAGAGAGAGAGAGAGAGAGAGAGAGAGAGAGAGAGAGAGAGAGAGAGAGAGAGAGAGAGAGAGAGAGAGAGAGAGAGAGAGAGAGAGAGAGAGAGAGAGAGAGAGAGAGAGAGAGAGAGAGAGAGAGAGAGAGAGACGTGAATAGGGAAAACAAGAAGGGAAGGAGAGAACAAGACTAGGACCAGAAAGAAGACATGACAAAGAAGGACTGAAATGAAGTATCAACAAGGCAACAGTTTATCACAAAAGTGCGAAATGTATGCGAATGTATGGATTGAATTATGGAGAAAAAGCAAAGGACTTATCTGCAATGCCAAATAAATCATTTTTTAGCCCAGAGCAGATTAAGGCCTTTGGCATTTATTGGCTTTTAAGAAGCGATTTGTTTTATCCCCATAATATAAAACATATTTACAAAGGCTATTTAGATATTTATTTATATTGTAATTGGAAGTTGTTTAAACGACTGTATCTGTGATAACAATTTACAAAGATTTAAAAATATATTTATATTTATACAATATAACCATTTTGATTTTATATTGTGCATATCCATAAAGCACCGGTTTTGTAATGTATTGATTTTAATCGTGAAATTGAGAATGAAACTGAAAGAGATGAATTTTATTGTAATTTATTCATTTTGATTTGAAACGTGACCAGAGCAAATTTCCTTTTGGACAAATAAAGACATCTTATTTTATCTTATTCAATCTTATTATTGGATCCATACATTTGTATATATTTCGCACCTTTATTGTAAATTGTTGCCTTGTTGGTACTTTCTTTCTCTATTATTTCTCACTCTCTGTCTGTCTGTCTCTTCTTTCTTTCCTCCCTTCTCTCACCTCTCTCTCTATATGTCTGTCTGTCTGTCTGTCTGTCTGTCTGTCTGTCTGTCTGTCTGTCTGTCTCTCTCTCTCTCTCTCTCTCTCTCTCTCTCTCTCTCTCTCTCTCTCTCTCTCTCTCTCTCTCTCTCTCTCTCTCGCTCTTTTTATTAGCTCTACTTACTAATTTCTATATTTTTATTTCGTTGTATTTTTTTTCCAGATCTTAACCTTCCATTCTCGATTCTCTGTATTCTTCACTTTCCCTCTACTCATTCATACATTCAGATTATCACCGTCTTTTTCTTTATTTATCCATCCCTTCTGTTATTCTTCTGACATCAGATCTAGATTTTAGATATTTCTCGTTTGTTGTCAGACACAGGGTTATACCCGAAACGTCACGTGTTTGTTCTGTGTTTATTGGTGGAGTTCTCATTCATTGTCGTTTTTCAATTTTTGATTTCACTCCACTGTGGTTCCTTTGTATTATTGACGGCTATTTAGTAGTGCCACAATCACAACTAATAGATGTCGAAATTACATCGTTACAGATGGTTTTACACTTTACTCGGAAGCGGATCTGGCCTTTGTCATCCCCATCATTCCCTATTTTTGTTTACATTTCTAACGCCCTCAGAATTCAGCTGAAGCTCGCCATTTTTCTCCACAACAGCCGCTGATTTACTCTCTGTAGACGCATTTTACAACCTGTGAATCATCATTATCCAGTAGAATTCAGTTGCCTTCTTGAAAAGATGTCGAAAGAAAAGGGTATGAATGCCTTAGACTTAGAGGCTAGAATATCTGTTAGATGTAAGTTTGGATTTACATGCTATCTGACACTGTAGCAATTAACACTACTATTAAAAACAGTAACACCAAGGACAAGTCATTTTGATCCCATTCAATGATTCATTTCATTTAAATCTATGACTAAAATGACTTACACTTACTTAGGCTTATTCTAGATCTAGAAGACTGAATCAAAGAATCTCTGGATCTCAGCTCTAGAACTAGAACTCTTGATTAATGGAGTCGGATAGTGCAGATTGAGAATATGTCAGGTTTCACCCAAAAAATGGTCCGAATTTAAATGTTACATTTCTTACAAGTGTCACATATAATGTTAAAGCTGCGAACCTGAGGATTCCTGATATATGATTTTTAGAGATGGGAGGAATTCCAATATTGGGGTACCAAATTTTTGTTTTTGCTGTGGTGACTTTAATTCAATATATGGCAGGCTTCACAAAAAATGGGACCCAATTTTAATTTGAATTCTTCAATTAATCTTTCTCAAAGTCTAATTGATGAATCTTATCAACATTTGGTCCATGTATAGCTTTGACATCACAGATTTGAAAAACATAATATTGTGAAATTTGCTTTGAATTTGTGTGTTTTGTGAATATTTTTTGTATGCAAACGTCAGGAATTGAAACCGCTGGCATTTCCCTCTTTTAAATGTAAAGTAAAGATAATACTGTAGTCTGCCCAACTTGGCCGTCGATGATGGTCTGCCAGACAGACACTCTGACCGGCTCTCTCTTTAATCACGGTGAGAAAATCTGAGACAGGTCTTGTGTCACTTTTATGACATGCGCGTCAACAAATAAGGCAGGTTTCACAAAATGGTCCATCTCCATTTCCCTCTTTTGTCAAAATGTACATGTTATATTCTTACAAGTGTTATACACCATGTTGAAGCTTAGGACATGAGGATTCCAGCTATATGACTTTAAGAGATAGCAAAGAACTGTGGGGCAAGTAAATTAACTTTTAAAAGTCATGTTTTTCAGTCAAGGGGCATAACTGTGAAAATTCTAGGTCCAATGCCAGTGACGTAATGTTATGTGAACTGCACGTGTCCGTCGACCGAGGTTTTCCTGGCGTTTATTTAGTGACGTAACGCTTGGGCATCTGGTTTGGAGAGTTCTCTGACTTTTCCCTAGTTCTCAATAAGATGTGAAGTCTGTGTTTGTGTTTCCCGACACCTCGGGCGTGGAGTCCACGGCTGGTGCCTTACCGTTGATCAGATGACTCGCGCGTTCCGGATCGTGTGGATGGATGAAAACTGATGCTTTTTTGTCCCGTTTTTTGTAAAATTCTGTGATTGTACGTCTTTATACTATCCTTATTACGTGTTACGGGTTTATCGTGGGTACCATTCTGCTCAAACTGATACGGTAAACTTCACGACTCATAATTTTAACGAGTGAGGATGCGATACGTATAGGCTGATATTTGCCAATAGAGAGGGGAGAGAGAGAGAGAGAGAGAGAGAGAGAGGGAGGGAGGGAGGGACCATGCATTTTCGCGGAGACTACTGTTCTTATCGAACCATCTTTACATATTGTCCTAGCATTTCAATGGACAGAAATCCTGTTTTAGACACAACAATCCATAGAGAAATACAATCTATAGAGAAATACAAAGTCGAACCAATAGCCTCCACACAGCGGCCATTTTCTTTCTTCCTCACCGGTTTCGCTGTCGGCAAGATAAAATTTAGGATTTCTCACTGCTCCAACTCTTAGGGACTGCCTAGCTACAAAGCTATTGGTCTGCGTTTCCCTAGTGACCTACACTTGCCTCGGGTGGGGGGGGGGGTCGGGGGTCATTCAGGGGGAGCTTCTATTTCAGGTTAAAGGAACATGGTAAGGGATGGTTAACAATAAAATACGTATGTTTACCCTTAGCAACAAAGCTATTGGTAGGTGTTTCCCGGCTACCTAGGCTTGCCTCGAATGGGGGCGTTGGGGGTAGCGTGGTTGTGGGGGGGGGGGTGTCTCCAGCGAGGTCGGAAATTCAGAAAAAAAGTCGGAAATTTGACTGAGGTCGAAAATGGTCAGAAATTGATGCCCAGGATAGGAATAATGTCTGAAATCGGGTCTGAGTCGGGGGAAAGTGGCGAATCACCTTTATACGAGTCCAATGTTCAAATCATCACGGAAGTGGTATTCGACTACTATGTGTCAAGGCAGACACATTGTAGAAAATCGTATGATAACTAACGTTTTATAGTGAGTTTATCTTTTGTCGGGCAATTACAATTCAGCTTGCTTGTTCCATAGTTTGACGGATAATAATATTAACACTTCCACTTTCAGGTCAGCTGTCAGGGTCTTTTGTTATAAATTGAGGCTACCATGCGCTCACGGCAGTATTTGGATACGGTTCTTGCGAATTACGTTGTTCTAATTTCTTAAGATTCTTTGTTGAATTCATTGTTCGTCGATAGCGGTTGGTGTTTGCTTTCTTGTCTGTGATTCCCACTGATTGATTACTGCAACATGCTCTACAACCATATTTTATTGCATTTAGATCTGCACGCGGTCTACAAACTATTTCTTGCATTTAATATCTAGATCTACGCTAAATTTCAATTCTGAAGTCATTTAGATCTAGATCTATCCTAGATGTAGACTAGACAGTAGAATCTACAATTCTTGATTCAGCGTGCTAAATTCTTAACTCTAGGCCCATGCTTTATTGTGATAGATCTATTGTTCATATGGTTTTGAGACAGTTGGATTTATAGTGATTCCATGCCAGCCTTCCAAATTGGTCATACTGTGATCTAGATTTAGATTTCTGGACTCAAACTGTGTGTCCAAACTAATTTAGATCATGTAGTTTCCAGATCATAATATTGATTATATCTAAAGTCACAAGTGAATAAAATGGGCAAGTGTTATTTTAACCCGGCATGGTTGAAAGACGACTGTTTCGTAGAATGGCTTGGCAGAGAAGTGAACAATCCGGATGTCTTCTTCTGTCGGATGTGCAAACAGACATGGTCAATAAATACATCGGGGATTAACAATTAAAGCGTTATACTCCCACATGAAGTCAGTAAAACATACCAAAAACATTCAAATGGCTAAGCAATCCACAGGGATTCTTGATTTCATAATGTCAAAAGAAAGTGCCTCGGGCTCAACTAGTGAAACTGTGGCTGCTGCTCCTAAGTCTACCACTCAAGAAAAGCCATGTAGAACACTTGATGCTCACATTAGTGATGACAAAGTGCTAGCAGCTTAAGTTCGCTGGGTAATGCATCTGGTCAGCTCACATAGCAGTGCCAAAGCTCTGACGTACGTTGGAAACTTATTTAGGAGTATGTTTCCTGGTTCTGACATTGCAAAGCGATTTCAGTGCGCCAGAAAAAAGCCAGTTACCTTTCTTTATTTGGCTTAGCTCCGGCAATCCACAAAGGACTTATACAGGATGTCAAGGATGCAAAATTTTATGTTCTCCTTTTTGATGAAAGTTTCAATTCAGAACTGCAGCAAAAACAAATGAATGTTCATCTACATTTCATCAAAGATGGGTTGGTGAGCACCAAATATTTGACATCATTTTTTATGGCCATGCAAAAGCAGTTGACACAGAAAAAAACATTAAAATTGTACTGTCATCTGTTGGGGATAATTTACTGCAAATTTCCATGGATGGCCCCAATGCAAATTGGAAAGTGTTCAAGGACACATCAGCAGAATTGGAGAAGGGTCAATCCCGCCAACTTATCAATATTAGTTAGTGCGGGTTGCACATTGTGTTCAACAACTTGTTCAAGGCTGGAGTACAGGCATCTGAGTGGAACATTTCTTTGATCTCTTTTTGTTTTTTAAGAGTCGCCAGGCAGGAGAGAGGATTTTTTTACGGTCACCAAAATCCAGAGTCTGCCACTGCAATTTTGCGGCCATCGATGGCTTGAAAATTTAGAGGCAGCAGAGCGTTTAGTTTCAATGTGGCCTGCTGTGAAGGAATAAGTTTCTGTATGCAGACAAGGATAAACATCAGAGCCGTTATGCAAGTCATAAAAAGGATTGTCACCGATTTTGTTTCAGACAAGCTCATCATCGTCAAATTGCATTGTTTCATTTATGTGGCCAGGATCTTGAGGCCATTTCTTGTCAAACATCAATTGAATGAACCCTTGGCACCATGTCTGGCTTCTGACATATTTGAAATTATTAAGCGCCTCTACTCCCTAGTTCTTAAAGAAGAGGCTGTTCATTCATTAACCATGAGCAGTCAGCTAAATCCTGATAGACTTCAAAAAGCCGTTTTTAAAACCCATTCTCACATTGAGTTGGGGTGCTCTGCTGTGGTGGAGTTGAAAAAATTTGTCAAGGCCAAGCGTGTTTCATAATTAGATGTGTTAAACTTGAAGATGACCTTTCAGAAATTTATTTTCAAAACAATTACCAAGATTGCTGACAAAAGCCCCATTGCCTACCAGTTTGCAAGGGAAATTTCATGTCTGAATCCATGCAACTGGAAGACTGGCTGTGCAGCTTCCCAATTCAAAAATGTTGTAACCTATATGACATGAAAAGATGGCTGTCAGCAGAAGAAGTTGATACTTTCATCTTTAAATTTTCTTCTCTGAGGGATCTCAACAGTCATGAAATGTCAGAGAAACCTGAAAGGCATGATACAATTTACCAAGACATAAAGGAATTGGATCACATGCCATCCTTGAGGAAAGTTGTGCACATTGCCTTGACCCTAAGTCATGGCCAAGCAGAAGTTGAAAGAGGATTTTCTACAAACAAAGAAATCTCTGTTGAAAACATGAGGGAACAATTCCTTATTGCTAAGAGATTAATTTGTCAATTTGTTAAGGACAATGGAAGTGCCCAGCCACCATACAACTAAGCAAAAAGTTCCTCACTTCATGCAGTGGTGCATATCAAAAATATAAAGCTGCTTGTGAAGAGAAGGAAACAAGCTCAAAGCTGAGCCTTCGAAAAAGAAAACAGGATGAGATCAAAGAGCTAACATCAAAGCAAAGGAAAGTGGAAATAGACATTGATTTACTTGTTAGGAAGGCAATTGAATAAGTAGATGAGGCGGAGAAGCATGGTTGTAGCAAGAAAGTTCATGAACTTGTGGTCCAAAGCAATGCTTTCAGAAAAGAAGCAAAAGCAAAGAAAGCAGACATTCAGTCATTAACGTCCTCACTCTAAACATTGGAGGAAGAGTTGACGGTGGTATAAGGATTAACATCTGTATATAGTGTAAATATTATATAGCTTGTTGTACATAGCATTGATTAATAGGAGCAGGCATGTGTGTTACTTTGTTACGCTTGCATGAAAGCCTAAAAAACAATTGGGCCGTGGATCTATTGGCATTGGATCACGATCACTTCTTGTTGGATTTGCTGTTATCATACTGTGCGTGGGGTCACCTCCAGTCTAGGACATTGCATCACATTCTTCTCTTTTCTTGGGTGAGTTCTCTAGTAGATCTACTTACAATGCTTCATACTATTTGTTATAAATATATATACATCTTACAACAGATCTATAATAGCATTTTTTGTTTGCAATTTTCCCTTTTTCGCGTGTTGCTGGAAGGTTTTATTTCTTTTATTTCCTGGGTAGGGTAGGATTTTTTCTTGAATACCTAGGTAGGATTTTTATTTGGAGGTAGGAAATTTGACTTCAACCTGTTGCTGGACACCCTGAGGGGGGGGGAGGGGGGGTCGTTAAGGAGGAGCTTCTGTTTCAGGTTACGGGAGCAGGGTTAGGGATGGTTGATAGACTTTTTTTCCGTTTACTCACATTATCCATAACAATATTTATAATACTTGTTACTTTAAATAAACTGCACGCATGATAGGGATCCATGATTATCAAGGGAAATAACACAAAAAACTTTCCTTTTGTGGGATTTTTAACTTTTAACAAAATTTTATCCATTGGTCTTCTCTTTTTCTTTGTAAGTTAGTAAGTTTATTGTACCACATGCACACATATATATATATATATATATATATATATATACAAACTTTTCCAACAAATTATTGTCATTTACACAACGTCAATCAACATTATACACAAACTGCACACTTTTTATGCAAATTCGGTAAGATGGACTTGTAAAATATTTATGAAAAATGCTCATATATAAACTAGACACCCGCTCTTCCTGGTAACAACATATCTCCATAGTCCAGAGCTACCTCAAACGACATGGTTGGTTTCAGTCTCAGTCAGATTTACGATGTCTCGGTCCGGTCCCTTGTCATTGTCACATTTGAACTGCTCGTGTTCATCAATAAGTCAGTCTATCGTCACTCGTCTCACTCACTCAATGAATTGCGTGTGTTCTGGCCGTTGTCGTTACAGTCTTCAGTCTCATTCGTTGTTGCAATAGTATCACATGATTTCTGATTGGCCCACATTGAACATAGCTCCTCCCACTACCTCTTTAGTTTCTTTTCTTTCTTTTCTTCTTTATTTCTTTCTTTAGCCCCTACAATAACCAACCCCTTCAAAATAAACCATCTTTATGATGTCCCTTGGGTGAAACCCCGACCATGGGAGTCCTTCCTAAGGGATAGCAAAACACTGAGGCGAGTAAATTAGCTTTTACAAGTCTGGATTTTCAGTCATGAGACCTAACTGAAAATTCTTCACTGCGTACCAATGATGCAACGCTATGTGGCACTGCGCAGGTCTATCAACCGAGGTTTCCTGGCATTTATTTAGTGACGCAACGCTGGGAAATTTGGCTGGGAGAGTTCCTTGGCTGTTTCCTAGTTCTCAATAAGATGTGAAGTCTGTGTTTGTGGTCAGTGACGACATTGTATGCCTTTATACTATTTTTTAAATATATTAAATATGGGTATATCATGTGTGCCATTCTGCTAAAAGTGATAAACTTCACGACTTATATAACGAGTGATAAAGAGAGACGAAAAGAAGGAGAAATGGCACAACAGCAACAAAAACCTAACTGTCCGTACTTGCCCCTAGTCCCATCTCCCTGAACCCTGCCTCACGTGATTACTGCAAAAGATTAAAAAAAATTAGACCTGGCCAATTTTCTTTGAACAATGCTCTTTCACTGGAATTGAATAAAACAATAAATGGACGTTGACCTCATTAGTGTGCAGATTTCCCGATCAGATACACTGACCTACATTCAATTTCCCGCAACCAGATTGCTGTGGTGTTTACATTTTTGCAGCTTCCGTGTGCTTCTGGTGGTTGGTGTTAGGAAAAGGATCCTTTTCTCTCCGATTCGCTATTGTAGCAGTCTATTACGACAAAATTAATAATAAAAATAAAAACAAAAAACAGAAAACACATGAAAAACATAGAATATTGAAGAAAAAACGATGAAATGTGTGTGTTTAAACAATGGCAGTACAGTAGTTCAAAATACCAGCAATGATAGGCTTTGCGGAAAGTGACATAGAACACTAGGATCATGACCTTTAGCGTCAGAAAGAGTCTTCAATAGACCAATCAGGTTTTTTATAAATAATAGCACTTAAAATAAGTAACAAAAATAGCCCATCTGATCGTTGAAAGAGAAGGTGTTACCCATGGCCGGGTCTGGTTGGGTTGAACAATGGGAACCAGTTAGCGGGCGGCCGGATATGGCCGGGCTAAACACTGCGGTCTGTCTAGCGTGCAGTCTGTTTCGGCCGGGTTAAATTTTACTGAGTTAGGTGGAAAAGGACTTACTAAAAAGTGAAGAATCCGTCAGTCTCAATTCTTCACGTTTGCGCCCCGAAAATATTCACAAAATACACAAGTTGAAAGAAAATTTGACAATATTATGTGTATTATATCTGTGACATCAAAGTTACATAAATAGACCAAATGAGGCCTCCCTGTTTTGCACTAGGTTCTCTTTTCACATAATAAGGGGGGCCGGGGGGGGGGGGGGAGACCCTCTTGAAACCCACACACACACACATCCTTCTCCCCGCCCTTCTTTTTTTTCCCGGGTTTTCACGTAATTAGGGGGAGACGCCCTTGGAACCATTAGTCCATCTTGATCACAACATGATACCCATTGAATGTGTACAGCATGCATCATACATTATAATATAAAATGTCAGAAGAAGTAATTTAACATGAAAACAATTATACACCCCGACAGAGCGCTTTCCCTTGTATACATATTTTAGCTTTACAGATACCTTTTTCAGTGTGAATCATCACCTCAATTAGCTATTGTTTGCTTGTGAGATATAAAAACTATTATTACCGGTATTGATTGTCATTATTATTATCATTATTGAGAGTTTATGCATACATGATGAGATTTTCATTAGATGCAGACTACATGCCACTGTTTTCCTCTTGTTTGCAGAGATGCTGCCTTCAAATGTTCAAAGCCCTCCTTATGACAATTTTCAAGACCAGCCCCCTGCCTACGGTCCACCACTTCCTCAACATGGGTATCCCAGCCCTGGAGTGCCGCCACAACAAGGCTACCCCATGGCCCAGCCACAGTACGTTTATCCTGGGACGGCACAGCATTATCAATATGGGAATGTGGTTGTAAGTACATAAATACAAAAAAAGATTTGTTTTATATCAGCACAGACCTGATAAAGTAACACTACGAAAAGTTTATAGTCAGCACAATATCAGGTCCCTCCTATAGAGTTAAAAATCAAGTTTTTGGTTTACTCTTGATTCTTGAATTTACCATAGCCTGGTGCTTTATTTTCTTCTCAATCACAAGTTATTCATTTGAAGGATTGACTTGAAGAGGAGGGTGAGCCAGGAAAATAATGTGTGTTCCTATAAAAATAGGGAATGGTCGCAAATTATGCTTTTAATTTCCTTTTTTTCATTTGCATAGTAGAAATTTCATTGTCTGACTTTCTTTTATATAGTACGGGAGGTGGATAATGTTTAGTTTATGGTACTTTAGGGAACTTTGGTTTATACCTTTTTCCTGATCAAATATCAACTTATGTAATTCAAATGCAATGTTGTGAAAATTAATTCAACATAGTAATTTCAAAGTTCAAGAAAGCGAATAACTGTTGGCATAGAAAGTTCAAATTCAACAGCGTAAATATTTACGTCTTGATGCAAGTTCAATTTAAGCATAGAAAGTTGAAATTCAACATAGAAAGTTCATATTCAACACATCTTCAACTTCAACACATCTCAAATATCAGCCACTATAATATCTACTAATTTATGATTTTTAATTCACCTTTGAATTAAACATAGAAATACAAACCAGAAGATATAGAATGTACATTAGGCGCATGCACTTACCATACAATACCCCATAGGATTGACGATATTGATGCTACAACTTTACTGATTGGCCAAGGCTATATGTCTAAGCGAATGTGTACAGGAAACAGCGGAACCACAACACATTGCCGTGTTACAATGAAGCTGACAACACTTTACAGTATTGCAGGTCGGCACGGCCACAGCTTCTGACCTCAGCCACTGAATGCATGCCCCCGCAGCCTTTGATTTCTGACCGCTGCCTTTTCTGTTTGTCGGCGCGGGCAATTGTCATTTGTTCTCTAAAACATGTCATGAGTTGCTGATATTTTGTTGTTGTTTTATGTCAAGTTTGCTTGGAAGTTAGATTAAATAAAAATGTTTTTCAATGCCAAAAAGGCATTTGATTTGATTTTTCCCACATCCGCAACTAAGGTGGTCTTGGGGGTTTTGGTAGGATTTTTAAATTTTGCCTGGGCAAAAACAACCAAGTCAACCTAATCATATAAAATAAAAAATCTCTCAACTGTGTGACATTTGAATGTCGATTACCAGCAAATGCACAGGAAAGTGAAACAAAAAAGAAAGTCACTCATAATGAATCCCATAACTCTTTATTGTAGAGTTAATGGATATAACTCAGTCAATAAAAAGACACACATATTGGTCGCAGGCATATGGTGGCTGCAGTATTATATAGTGTATATACTCTATGTTTTTATGTATCAATTACAACATGAAGGTCTAGGGGAAAATGTCTTCTCTGGTCCAACAATGGGGCAAGTATTCTTTCATGCACTTCAAGCAAGCCATCATGATCTCAGATTGCCTGTGTGCTTATCTCAGCGATGATCGCAAAGACTGCCATCCTCCTGACACACTCCTCTAAGTCTCTTTGATTGGCCATGTCTCTTGTAATGCTAGCTTTCCAAATGTTATAAGCTTGCTCGGTTATGTTAAAAAAAGGGGAGATGGGGGGTTTGAAGCAAAACTCATACCCTTGTGGTACGGTAGGGTTAGGTTTGTTGTGATGAACCGATGGGCTTGTGCATTGTATACAATTATTGCACACTTTGCTATTGGTGCTAACGGATGTTGGGCACACATATTTAAAATGAATTGTACACATTTCTCACATTCATTCCCCCTTCTTGCAGTTCGTGAAAAAATAAAGCCGCTTTTGGAGACACACCAAATGTGTCGTTGTTAAATTATTCCTCTTCTGCCAGCTACAACCCTAACTGCTTTTTCACCTCTTTGGGCTCTGCCCTTAGTCCATTTTGCACAGAAGTTAATTCCAACTTTGTCAAAAAATGTGAAAGAAAGTTCAATCTCAGTTTGCAGTAGCCAGTTAGCATATTGACTTCTTCTCAATTATATTGAGGGTGTTGCTGGTAGGTTCTAATTCTTTCCTTTTACTCTTTCACTTCTCTTTTGTCTTGCTGTTTCAACTTAATTCACCCTGAGATCACCATAATGGCGGAAAGGGTAAATTTCAATTAAACAATTGAGGGTAGACGCAATCGAAATTCGGCTGATGCATGGAGCTTGGGGCATGAATGACCCGTATAGTTTTCAACAATAGAAATGATATGCTCTCTCATTTCTTCCGTTTCTTTTTCTTTCCTCTTTCCACGTCTCTTCTTCTCATGAGTCACATCCTTGTCAATCCTTCTTTGCACGATGCTGTAAGCAGTAGATCTATGAATATCTAATTGCTCTGCTAGATTTAAATTGTCATTGCCTTGTTTAAAGGCTTCAAACAATCTGTTTTTGTCATGGCAGTGTTTTGCAACAATGTTTCTCTGAAGAGCTGATAACAGAGCGACTGCGAAACTGAATGATTTTACCGAATAGATATCTAGATCTATGATAATAAATCTAATCTAGATAAATGTAGTTCTAGATTTGGGTCTTAGAGCAAAAGGCGATGGGGGAGAAATTGGTGATGAGTTAATTTGAACGTTCTAATGATCAATTTAAGCCTCCAATGTGGAATTTGGTTTGACTGACATTTACATTTGAATTTAGAAATGTTGCCTTTGAACTGACATTTGCGTTTGAATTTAGAAATGTTGCCTTTGAACTGACATTTGCATATGTTCACTACAGTGTTGAATTTGAACTTTCTATGTTGAGTTTGTTTGACAATTTTGATATTTGAAGTTCCATTGATGAATTTAAACTTTCTATTTTCATATTTAGAAGGCCCCCAGCGTTTCCCCAGCGTTGCCCGTGTTAACCTTTTATTTTTCTTAATTAAATTCTTGTTTCATTAATCTGTGGGCTTAGTTTGAATAATAAATGCCACGATTGATTCCTATAATTTCCTATAATTTCATCCTATGAAATTTATTGTTTTAACTTGGGCATTTAGCTATAAAACTCCTTTCCAAAAATGAAAGGGAACCCATCTATTTATGTTGATTAATCAGAATAAAACAAAACAATCAACCTTTGTCCCAGGCTGGAATTTGAACCCAGATCAAATAAATCGTATTGTGTCACCTTAATCACTCACTCTCTCATGTTTGCTCTGAGGCTTTCATTTCATGAATGTTGAATGAGGCGTTTAGGTCCTCCTGCTAATCTGTCCCATGATGCATGGTGCGATTTCCCAGATAGATGGTAACTCTTCTGCGCGGCTATATTCTACCAGTGTTATTCATGTGTTGTGTATATCTTAAAATACTTTTTAACGATTTTAATCAAATAAATTTTACAATATTTCAAATTTTAAATGGATCATATTCATTTCAACGGCTTTTTTAATGGCATTTTATTTGGTGACAATTGTTTACTGTTTACACTTTAATACATTTTCTGGAACGGCCCAATGTCACAGCGGTGGCAAGCGTAAACGTCATTTAATCAAAACAATTCGAAGACCAGTCATTCACACTTCGCAACGACCACCACCCACCTCGAAATCTAATCACCATCGAAACACAACACGCGACGAACACACAGGCAATAGGAAATGAGCTGTCAGATTTTCACTCACACAGAAAAACAAAAACAACAACGGAAATCAACAACACTCTGACCAGTCAGGCAAAAAGGATAACAAAACAAAAAGGAACTTTCAAAAGATCTCACTATAATAAATTTGAACTGTCGTAGTCTTATTAGCCAAGACAAACAATTGAAACTGGAACAAATGATACAGATATTATACATGACAGAAACTCACCTCAGTAACGATATAGATAGTAAAGCAATATTTAATTCAAATTTTCTAAACCCACCACCATATCGGAAAGACAGGACGCGCGAAGGAGGAGTTTTGATCGCAGTAAAAAACAATTTAGTCTCAACAGAAAATTGTGCCAACACTGATTGTGAAATAACATGGACTAAAATATCTATGGCACAGGAGACACGTGGGTTGTAGAAAACCATCTAGCCAGTTTGATGGCGGAGCTTAGGCGCAATTTTAATCTTGATGGAACAACAATATAGCAGGCACATTGAATCTTTTATGCAGCGTACAAATGAAAATGAAAATTTTCAATTTTCCTGTACCCCAGACATCATACTACGAAACATTGAAAGAAAAGCAGAGATAAAAACAATTGGACAATATTAGACCAAATCCTCACATATAGCAGGCACATAAATGAAAAAAATGCAAAATACCACAACAAATTGCAAAAAACTGAATAAACCAACTACTTAGCTCACTATAATAAATCGCACACCTAGCGGAGTTGGTGAGTCTTTAATAGCCAAGAACGCTTAACAATATTTAAATGAAAAAATGATTGAAATTGTCACAAGTGTAACTCACTTAACCAACAAGAGGTGAAAACATACTTGATATCATCTTGACAACAAATCCTGACCTTGTGGAAAAAGTGTTGTCCCTGGTATGAACTTTATGCAAGCGTACAAATGAAAATGAAAATAAAGAAAAACCTCCTCGATCAATTTTCAAACCCCCAAAGGCGAGCATCAATGCTATTAAAGAAGACCTACGAGATAACTACGAAACATTCGAAAGAAATGCAGAGACAAAACTGTAAATGAAAATTGGACAATATTCAAAGAACTTGTCAAATTCCATGAACATACATATACCCAAGAAAACAATTAGCGGCAAAGCACACTTACCGTGGATAACTAAAAAGATCAAACGGTTGATAAGACAAAAGCAGAGGAGATATAATGCTGCAAAATACCACAACAAATCAAAGGACTGGCAAAAATATCGAAAAATCAGAACAATAATTCATCAGGAATTACGGAAACAACACCTCAAATACATAAACCAACTACTTGAAATTGATCTAGACCCTCATAACCAAAAAGATCTTACATCAAATCAAAGCGTTCAGGAATAATCCTTCAACGACCAGACGGCACAGAAACAACAGACTCCAAAGAACAAGCAAAAATTCTTAACGATCAATATCAAAAGTGTGTTCTCGGAGGACCCAAACTTACCAATCATTGAAATCAAACAAATTATATCACTGTACCAGGGTTATAAAACAACTTAAAACAACTAGATACTTTATAAGGCAACAGGACCAGATGACATCCCCTCTAAAATCCTCAAAGAAACAGCAAATGAGATCGCGCCATATCTTTGCACAATATTCCAACAATCAATCAATACCGGATTCGTGCCAGAAGATTGGAAAACAGCAAACATCACAGCTGTTTATAAAAAGGAAGACGACGGACATTTGAACTACGCCTCAGTATCCCTAACTTCAATTTCTTGCAAAGTAATGGAGCATATTAGCACACACGATAATGAACCACCTGGAAGAAAACAACGTACTGGTAGACTACCAATATGGATTCCGTGAGCACCATTCCTGTGAAACACAACTTATATCAACACTAGAGTCGATAGCTAAATCAATAGATGACAAAAAACAGGTTGACCTACTAATCCTTGATTTTTAGTAAGGCTTTTGACACTGTACCCCACCAACGCCTCCTCCAAAACTAGAGAATTATGGAATAAGAAACATTAAACGTTATATCCGAGACAAAAACAAACAACCAACAGCTCCTGAAGTGGTTTGAAAGTTGGCTCCGTGTGGTAGGACACAAAGAGTAATCCTAGAAGGAAAATCAAGCGAACCTTGTCATGTCCTATCTGAGTCCCCCAGGCACAGTCCTTGGACCTCTTTGTTTTTTAATATTCATAAATGATCTTGGGAAAATATGTCCCCTGATACAAATCTTAAACTGTTTGCGGACGACAGCCTGTTGTTTCGAGAAATAACAAACAAAGCCAGTGCAGAAAACCTTCAAAGAGATCTGTCAACCCTTGAAAAATGGACTGAAGAGTGGCATAGGAAATTCCATCCATCAAAGTGCTATGTGATGAATTACACCAAAACAAAAGCCAGTCTATATGATTAACCCTCATATCTATGATATTGGGAGTCCGTCTACTCCTCATATAAATGAAATCAACGAGCATCTTGGAACGAAACCTCGTCAATGCCCCATTCAAATTAAATCTCAGGCATTTATCTGGCTGCATGGGATCCACACCACCAATACCAAATTGACCAACAAACTCAAACCAAATTGAGAACAAGGCTTATGCGTGACTCAAGTAACACTATATTAGCACAGGCAAAACTTAACTGGATTCTCTGGAAACAACATAACATATATGACTAGATTTATTTTGATGTACATTAAAATTGTGGGAAAAGTTGCATGGCATTATTATAATACATCATCATCCATCACAAATGTTAGCACTGTTTATTATTTACATTATTAGAATGATTGTTAACAAGACTTGGCAGGAACTTAAATGGTCAAAACAGTAGTAAAACACAGACACATCAATGAAATATACTGCAACAATTTGCTCAACAAGAAAATCACCAGCAAAAATTCATTATTATTTATGACATCAAAATCTATGGAATGCCCTGGAATAGAGTCATCAACAGCTTATCTGTTGATTTAAACGTGTGCTTCTAATATGTGTGAACTGAAAGAAGGATTCAGGCTCCATAGCAGAAAAGAGACTCTTTGTTTTAACAATTTAATGTTATCTTGGGAAAAACCACTTATCTGATTTATTTTGATGTACATTATAAAATTGTGGGAAAATAGTTGCTATGGCATTTTCCACATCCTAGATAATTTTACATGCTAAATGTATTCTTAAGTGCTTGCATTCTCATCAGAAATTAGATTGCTCATGTCCGACTATCTTGCATTACCATCAAATCTAATTTATAATTGAGATTTTTATCTATGTTGTATGTCTAGATCTATTTATATAAGGTTCTAGATCTGGATGAAGATGTTCTCTGTCAACTAACAATTGAAACTTGTAACATAATAGAATAAATTTGAGCTTGTAGTAAGGTTGAGACATTTAAGGATTTGTTACAGAATTTCGCAATTGGAGAAACAGACTTTACACTAAATTACATTTTTTGAATGAATGAAAATTTCGGGAGTCATTTAGCTCATTGAAGTATTTCGATTAGACCTCACGAGATTGGCCATGGTAACTTTTCTTCATGCTGTTTCTTCTCCATTTTCTTCTCTTATTATTATAATAATCATCCACAAATGTGAGCATTATTATTTACATTATTAGAATGATTGTTAACAAGAGTGGAAACGTAGTAGTTATTATACTGATTTTGTAATAGCATTTATTATTTATGAATAAAATGTGGCATAATCACTGTATTTACTCTAATAAACTAAGGGATTCAGGCTCCATGCAAAAGAGTTACCACTTATCTGTTTCTGAAATAAGGGTAGATTAGATAATTTTACGTGCTAAACGCCCCATTTTAAGTTCAGATGATTTAGATATTTTGGTCTGTAGCGTCTATATTAGGCTTATCTCAGCTCTTCCGTTTTATTTTTCTTTCCTCTTTCCACGTCTCTTCTTCTCATGAGTCGCATCCTTGTCAATCCCTCCTTGCGATGCTGTAAGCAGTAGATCTATGAATATCTAATTCAGAACCTAGATTTGTTCAATGTGATCCTACTGTACTGCAGATATATATATCACAAATCGGAGTGGAATATCAAAGATGATTGAGGTCATTGCAGCGTTTTTGGTTGACAAGAAGAACATGAGAATAACCTCCCTTGACTTAAGAAAATAGAAAATAAGTTGTCAGCAAAGCAATGTAAAAATTAATTAAAGTGTCATTATCAAAAAATTATTTCATCGCTCTAAAGGTCAAAAGGCGCATCGATATGCCATTTATGACCTTTACGGAAAATTGGAGTCTTATTGGTTGAGCAGTAAAGATGCTGGGCAGTATCACAATTTCACTTGTTTGTAGTTAAGTATATATAGGTAATGAATTACGATTCTGACAACTCTGCCTACCTCCAAACTGTTGGCTGTAATAGTTTTAAGCACCAGGTTTTACTCTGGGGAAAAGGCCTTAAATTGTCAGATTCATTATTTTTCTTGATAATATGGAGTTGCCTTTTGCATCATTCTGATTTTTTTTTTCGTTGATGTTTCTGTTGGTAGCTTTATAAAGTGGTGACTATGTTTGAAGATCTTATGTCATTAATTGCCAATCGTTTCTTTTTAGGTACAACAACCACACTACGTTGCATCTCCTGTAGGTCCACCCCCTCCTGATCACATGACAGCAGCCATCTTGGCAACCTTGTTTTGTTTCTGGCCGACAGGAATCATTGCTATCATAAGGGCTAGTGATGTAAGTATTGTGAATTTTATCCTTGTTTTTCTTTGTTAATCTTTGTTTATCTTTCTCTTCTTTTCTTTTTTTATGTCCTCTTCTTTTAATTTTTTTTCTCTTTTTAGCTTTCTTTTTAGTCACTCATGGTTAAACAAATTTAGAAAGGAAGGTAAATTGCATCATGAGATATTTTTGTAGAACTTTTAATTTTCTATTGCAGTTTTATTATTCAATTAGTTCAGGCTTTTAATGTGAGGATTGCCCCATTTCTTTTCGATGTTTTAACAAATATATTCGTTCAAATTATTTTATGGACTGAATAAAGATCAACACAAGATATGAGTTAAAACCATTAGAGGAAATACAGGGGAACACAGAAGATTTTTTAATTTTTTCAGACCTCAAAGAAAATTGTGTTGAAAAATGTTCTTTCCCACGTCACGTTGTGATCATTTTCTTTTTGTCTTGTTCACAGGCGAGGGCAGCAGTTGCTCGGGGTGATATTGCTGGGGCCACCTCCATAGCTCAGTCTGCTAAAACTATGATTAACATCAGCGTTATTGTTGGTATCATAATGATGTTAATGCTTTCTGTCATTATGGGAGTTTACTTTGGTTTTGTTGTCAAGCAGCTGTACAATATGGATGAATAAGAGCAGCTAGGTTTGACCATTGCAATGTTATGGTCATCTGTGGTCTCTTTACAGAGAGAAAAATATCAAAAACTAATGTAATGATATAATGTCTATTACTTTCAGTCAAGTGACTGCTTTTACCTTAATAGACTGCAGAAATTTATCTATCCTTTTTCTTTTTTTTTTTTTTCCTGTACGACAGATTTTGATTGTTTTTAAAGATTTTTTGTGTGATAATGCGGGAGAACATAGACTAAGACACATGAGGATTTTGGGGAAAAATCTAGGAGGCAGGGAATCTGTGATCAAATGGATACAATTGACTCTTTTCTGACACTGGATGGTCAAGCTGAAATGAGTCAGCAAGGTTTGTGGCTCGTTGTTTAGTACGAGGGAGATCAATGAAGAAAACAAACAAGATGTACATCTGGTCAGAATTCTGAAGGCCATTTCACTATTTTCACTTGTAACCAGCAGTCTTGAATGATATTTCAAGTGGCATAGTTGAGTTTATGTCCCATTTTTTGTAGTATTTATCTCTCACAGTTATAAAAAGGGGAGAGAAAATAAGTTTTAGTTTGGTTGTTGAGGTGTGTTTTCTTTTAAATTTATGCCTGTAAACAATGGTGTTGTTTTGCCATAAGTCTGGCGTTCTTTCAAAATGATTGTGTTCAATGAAAATATTTTTACTGTTGAAGAATGTTGTAAAACTTAGATTGATTGGCCAAACAATAATGCCCAAAGACAAAGAAAACAAGAGGGTAAAATATCATGTCTTGTAAAAACATGTAGAGTTCTTTTAGGAATTTAAAAATGTGTTTTTCTCAGTAAAATGTATTGTGATTACAGTTCATAAAAGTGTTATTGAGTAATGTGCACATCATGCTCTTTGGTAATTCAATGATTGTATGTTAATGTTTGTCTTGCTTTTTAATGTTTTTTTGTTTTGTTTTGGGGATTTTTGTAAAGTTTTCCTCCTGCCTTGTTTGAATGGGCAGCTGGCAGGTGGTACTGGTCCTCCTGCCTTGTTTGAATGGGCAGCTGGCAGGTGGTACTGGTCCTCCTGCCTTGTTTGAATGGGCAGTTGGCAGGTGGTTCTGGTCCTCCTGCCTTGTTTGAATGGGCAGCTGGCAGGTGGTACTGGTAGATTCTACTACTTTGCTTTCATTCATTCACATGTTTTTCTTCCATCTTGCTGTTTCCTTTTAATTCACCTTGAGATTGCAGGATATGGTTGACAGGAGAGATACCAGAGAAATTTAAAAAAACAAAGCCATATCTGATTTGTCAATGATTTCCATGGCAGGGGACTGTGTGTCTTTGTTTACAAAACAATGATATGTGATGAAAGAGATTTTAATATCTTTTATTTGGGATGTTTTACGGTGCTTGTTGGGTTTGCTTCTTTCTCTAACGTTTCCGCTGCCCTTAAAATTGATATTGGTCATACATTGTTGTCTCGCATTAGTATGCTTGAGATTACCTTTGTACACAGTCAAACAGACTGTGAAACTTAACAGTATTTATAAATCTTTTCAAGATCCTGTTTTCCCTTTATTTATGCGCCCATTTTCTTTCTTTGTTTTTAATGACAACAAAGTGACAGTACAGATATGAGGACAAGTTGTCAGAGCTTAGAAGGGCCCTGTCTGTTTCCACAGCTAACTTACATGACATATATATAATATATATATATATATATATATATATATATATATATATATATATATATATATATATATATATATATATATATATATGTATATATATATATATATATATGCCATGCACATTTTTAAAGCATTACCGGTTGTGGATTTTTGCCCTCTCAATGTAAAGTAAGTAGTGCACCGTGGCTATAACTATGACAAGCCCTGCCTTTAATTCAATATGTGCTGCTGATTTCAGGCATGAAAGGAAATAATTGATTGTAGAAGCTCAGATCTTTTATTATACATTATATTATAATTCCTTTATTATGGTTTGTTGCCATCAATGCCCTCTGCTGCATGTGTTTTATTTTTTTACTTGAATTGAAATTTTCAATCATCTGCTTATTTATTTCTATACTTGGTACCTGCTGTGCAAATCTTTTTGCTAGGATTTTTCTTTATCCTAGCGAGTATGTTCCTCATGCATTGAGCTACTTAAGAAATTAATGTTGACATTTTTGTTTTTACTAGTCAATGGTGATGTTTTTATCAGTGTGATATGTCCTGAAATTGCTGTAGCAAATTAATTGTGCAATACTGAAAATAATGACAATGGTTTCCAGGAAAAGAGAAATATTCTTTATGTCAAAGCTCTGATTTAAAAGACCATAATATTTTGTAACAGAATGTTTTGCTTGCTTATGTATATATTGCAACACAAAACCACTTTTGAATTTCAGGTATGTCGTCATATGTATGCATAATGAGATACTGAAATTTAACAAGGAAATTGTTATTAGAAACATAGACTTTACAAAATAAATGTGCAGTAAAAATAATTCATCAGAGAAAATCTCACTTTTGGATGCAAACAAAAAATTATCTTCTTCTTTATAATAATTACTAATTCAATGGCTGAGTTTTTCTGTCAATGCACATGATTTTGAATGTAAATATGGCCAATCAAATTTTGATTTTAAAACGTTGCATTTCACTTTTAAGTCTTCAGTGCTACTGCTTACGTTACTTTCTTGCGATTGTTTGTTCAAAGGTCAACTTTGAAGGTTAAAATGAATGCAGATGCCTAAGAATGGGAGCATGTACGTTTGGTAGACTGCCATAGTCGTTCTCGCATTAAGATTGAACTTATGGAATTTACAATTGGTTATCTATAGCTTTGAAGAATACTTATTCAGATTATTGCACTTTCCACTACAGTAATAATAATAATAATAATAATAATAATAATAATATTATGAAGAAGGCACTTTAGATAAAGTGTGTGTACTGTCACCAGCTTTATAAATTTTGAATGATCTAGCACAGACATGCAGTTGTCTCCACATGAAAGCTTGCGCTCTATTTGGATGGAGGAAAAGCATGCTGTCACTATCTTGTCCGCCGACTTATGGAGTCGGCCTCCGTTGCATGTGAAAAGAAGAGGGAGCCAGGGAAATGTCATTTTATTTATTGTATACCTTGTATCTAATAATAATAATAATAATAATAATAATAATAAATCTTTAGTTTTGTCCACTCAAGGCAATTTTTGTTCTCGGAAAATGCTCAGAAACTCAAAAACAAACACGGGATATGCATATGGCATTGAAAGTTGAAAATTAAATGTACTTAGATCTATTAAGTTCAAATTACACATTTATACATTTTATACTTAAGACGCATACTCTCATAGGTGGCTGTAGCTTTGCTCATGCTAGCTTGTGGGCAATGGCATGTTTTTACCATACTCTTAGTTAGTTAGTAAGCATTTCATTATGTGGACTTGGGGATAGTCGGATCTTATGATTTGCTTTGCTGGGTATCGCGATTGCTGTAAAAATAACAACTTAGTGCATGTACCAAGAAGCTCAAACTTAAAGGAAAAACGCATGTCTTTACTTTCATCATTTTCATCATCAATTTTTATGGCCCCCTGCGTGGTAGCCGGACGCTCTATCGACTGAGCTACTAGCGTCTCAAACAGTAATTACTACTACTACTTCTACTTCTAGTACTTATCATCATCATATTATGCCGCCAGGACATGTACTTATACTCTATGCCATTTCTGTTTTCACGTCTCATAGTGTGCAGTCCTTTCTGCAGTTTTAAGTTCTTGTATCAGCTTTATTTTACTCTACACTGTCTAAAGTTTCTTTCAAATTCAATTTATTTTGAAAACAAAATTTTTAAGAACACTATTAATGGTACTTAATAAATACTGCACTATTTATCGCATGACATCCAGGAATAATTTCATGATATTATTGATATTATGTGAATTTTGACCCAAAAGTTTGAAATAGTAAAAGGACTTTTTTTTAAACTTAAAGAAGAAAAGGCTAATTGATATTTTGTATTGGTGATATATGGATTTGACTTCAACTGCTCATCTGTAATTTATGAATAATAATATTCAATGCTCATGGAAGTTTTATTTGTTTATTTGGATTGAATTTTGTTTTTTTAAGCTGTATGTGATATTTTCCCTCATGTTGAAGATTAAATTTTGAAACGATTTGAGTTTTCCTTTCTTTTAAAAAATTAGAAATAGATTAGAAAATTGATCTTGTTTTTATTTTGCCTTAAATCACTGACATTTAAATTTATGGACAGAGCACAAGAACTTGAATCACATTTTTTGATGACAACTATTAGAACAAGCCAGTTGTACCATTAGGAAAATACGATATAGTGTTTTGTGTCACATAAAGGATTGGGTCCCTGGTGGTAGAGGTGACGCCAGCTTGTGCTCAGTACATAAGCGTGCTTGCCAGAACTAGTTATCTGTACATGTGTCATAGAACAGCCTGAGACATTCCCCTCATACGAGTTTCGCTATAATTCCTGTCGATGAAGTTAAAAATTCCTTGTACTTGTATCATGCGTGACAAAGCAATCCCTTATCAGTTCCAGCCCGAAACCCTGAAACTAATGTGACCTATGGTTGGGGTGAATGTGAGTAATCAAATGATAAAAACACAGCTGTTGACTTTATTATTATCTTATTATCTTACCTGGACAGAAATGTTAATTACCAACTTTTAAAAGTCAAATGTTGTTAGTGGGGAAGTCCCAGTTTGGGTTGTAATCCAATTACCGTAAGTGTATGTTCATGACGGGTATCTACAACTATGGATTTCGTCTTCTTCTTCTTCATAATGATAAACTAGCTAAGTGAGTTTCTGAGTGTTACTCCTTACTGTCAGTGTGCATGAATTTGATTTTAACTACGTTTAAATAAATTAAGATTTTTAAGTGTAATTCTTTCCGTTTTTGAAGTCTTGAGTGCTACCGCCTAGTTTGATTTCTCTTGGTAGTTTTCCCACAATCTTACTGTAATGAATGCAAATGACTATGAGGATAGGACTATGTATGTTTGACAACCATGATGTTTAATTGTTCTTGTTACTTTACAATTTAAGTTTTAGACAATCTAATGGGATAATCATTTGGCAATAAAATTCTAATATTGTTGGTGTTCATATTGCAGCTTCAGTGCAATATTGTTTTCATGGATTCATAGACAGATAAACAGCCACATGCGTTTGGCAAACACAGATGGTAAATTACTTAAGGAAATTGGAATTGTTGGATTGCATGTTGGATTTGGAGGAAAAGATCAACAACTACCACGAGGAGCACATATACATGTGCCCAGTACTAACTTTGTTACTGAGCATATACATCTGACTTGCAGAGTTAAGAACTGAACTGTAATGAGTTTGTATTTGAATACCTGTTTGGTCGCCTTGCAGTTACATTGTCCTTACCCCCACATTTGATGATATTGGAATTATATTATAATCATTATCAGATCCACAGTCGTCAATTGTCCTGTCACAAAAAATTGTAACCAAAGTCAGTCTACGTTTATGACAAATTTCACTGGCATTTAGCCCAAACTCCTGATTCTCGTTCCAGCTGAGAACTTGATACCGTTTTTTTTTCTCAAAACAGAGTCGATAAATAAATGAGGTGGCTGCGTACTTTTGATAGGTTATTAAAAGCTTCCCGCCATCAATTGAGCTTCATTTGAGTTTCCCCACCATCTGAAGGCCCGCTTTGTTGCTAGTGCTAGTATCAGTCTTCAGCTCACTGACTGGTTACAGCTTCATGTATAAGTATACACCAGTGCTGCCGACCTACTGCTAAAAAAAACGGATATGTACTCATTTTTTGAGATTTTGCGTTTTTCTTAGCTTTTTAGGTTTCTCCTGGCTACATTAAAAAGTTTCATGAGCATTTTCGAAATTGTGTTCTTTTTTTGTTTCCAAATCTTCCTGTTTTTGGCAAGCAATCTCCATTTCTTTCTGTTCATGGGGATGGCAGCTCTGTATACATTCATAAAACCAAGTTTTATTGATCATTATGAATGGTTTCCGATGTTGCACTTTTCAAAATTGAGATTTGAGCCTATTCTTTCTCTCTTTGCTTTTAGGCTCTTCAGTTTTAATTTCCAATTATCACTGATTTCTAGATGTTCAAATATTTTCCAATTTAACTTTACTCCCATTTGTATGTACCTTTAAATGATTTTATCCAAAATGTTTCCTGTAGTGGTTCATGCCATCATTGTTCATGCAACATGTTAGTAGGAAAATTGTTTTGTGGTTACCTTTGTAACAAAGTGATTTCAGGGCTCAACGCTTTAAAAAACCTAATGAGGATCTTGTTTTTCTTTAGCTCTGTTCACAATCCTAAAGTCTGGAATCTTGTATTCCAATACAATTATATGGCAGTCATTGTAGGGTTTAGGTGAGAGATGTAAGAGGCTGTATAGTTTTATGCTTGCTCCTCATCATGGTGAAACCAAGTAAAAGGCTATTTTGTTTCTTATTTTCAAATAACTTGTTGAATTTCATACAATGTTTTTTCTGTTTGTTTCAATCATTTTCAATCTTTATATTGCCGGTGACTCTGTCTAAACGCGTATGCCTTCGATATATGGGATATGAGATTTTTCCTTCAAATGATCAAATGCACACTTCTTTTGTGTTTTTATGAACATAAGTCTCTGGTTACGTACATAACCTAAATGCAGATTACCTTGTAAGTAAAGGAGTGGACTTGTTTAAATCTTTCACTTTCAAAAAGTTCAACTCTAACCGTGTAAAGCACATTTTGTGCACAACTGATAATTTCTTTCCATTTATGACATTCTAAAGACTAAGATAATTATTAAAAGGAAATCCAAGACAAATAATCTAGTGTTTGCAGCTCTATTCGAAGATCTATTACATTTTTTTGCTTTTCCTGAAAAATTATGTCACGTGTTTAGACAGTTTCACCGACAATGTGTAAGACTAAATCATTGTTTATACTATGTTGAAATTGTTTCTTGCTTTTAATATTCCACTGCTCACTGTAATTGATGTCCTATCTGCTTGTAATTGTAAAAATAGCCTAAGCTGTACGGGTGGTTTTTCCTTTTTTAATGTTGAAACTGAAACATCATTGATTTATTATTAAAGGATATATTCCAATACAAATAGTATAAAACATGTAAAAGTACGTGTACAAGGAACTGCTTCAGTAGGTTATTCTAATTCCATACAAATGTCCCCAAAATAAAAGGCTGAAGAGAAAAAAATAACACAAGGAAAAGAAATACAGGACATGAATGTAATTGTAATTATATGTAGTAATTTTTGGCTAGATCTAGAAACACAATTCATGTAAAGCATCGATATTCATCAGTTAACATTTCACAAAATATTATATTTCATTTTACGTGCACTCCTCATCCAAGACAAAATTGTTCAATGATTAATACTTTACATTGCCTATAATATGACATAATTTTGATAATAACAATTATTATTATTATGCAGATACCGGTATTTTTATACGAACAAGCCAAAATGTGATGCAATCTAGCGTCCCTTATTCTCAACCGATTAGGCTCAAATTTTCTGTAAAGGTTACAAATGGCCTATAGATGTGCTCTTTGACCTTGAGAATGATGAAATACGTTTTGATGATAACTAATTAATTGATTAATAAATTTTGTATTCTTTCCCTGAGAACTTACTTCTTTTTTTTTTTATTAAGGCCAGCGACTACGGAGGTTACCCTCAAGAAAAAACATTTCAATGACATCAATCGTCTTCGATTTATACCCTCAACAGTCATCTTCAATTTGTACAAAGATTTATGTACAGAACAGTAAGATCACATCCACTTTAGATCTAGAGATCAAAAGATTTAAGCATGTGTACTTGCCACAGTTGCAGAGCCTGGGATTCCTTCTCCATTTTTATGAAGGGTTTTTAAAGCCAAATGCCAACAATGTCAAATAAAGCTGTCTGGGATAAAAATATATGATGACTAGTCCAATCATGGTACCTAATATTTTGCACAAGGGCGCAGAATAGACTAAACACAATTTAATTTTTAATATAATGGGATAATACGCTGAGTGATAATAATGCATGTAGTACCTATAGTACAAATATG
>JAXRKP010000261.1:252500-255000 GCA_037039925.1 Doris montereyensis | reverse complement strand
ACCTTTTCACAAATGTATCTGGCCTTAACAGTGCAGACTTTAGCGGCCCATGACCATCCATCTTCACTGAGCACCATGCAATCATAATTATCGTAAACGCTGTACGGCTCACCATTTTGCCATGCGTTCAGATAAACGCTTTTACCAGATTCGTTCCACTGCCAGCGAGATTCCTGTGCTATGTCGTTAGCACCGATCCAATATATTCCTTCTTTGGTCACCATCCTGGCGATTTGTTTGCTTTCAATCTCACTGTTGATCTCTGCAAGGTATCCCCTTTGATCTTACACGCCTCGCGGGCAGCAAACCAAGTTGCTTCTTTGTCCACATCATGTATGTAGTAGCAATGAGTGGTCGGCACTCTCACATCTGTGCACCTGATCGGGAAGAGCAAAATGATATGGACACCTGAGTATAAGAGGTTGTCGATGGTTCTGTGGGTACGCCAACCTTGAGAAGCACTTCCCTCAGTTTGTTTTCACTGACAGCGCATTTAGTTTTCATATCCATTGTAGAAGAGTCCAGCTGGTCAACTTTTCCAGAGATAGTGTTTGCTATTGATGACAATGACTTGTCTCCACTGACCATTGCTGTGACGTCTTTTTGCAAACTGTCCATCTTGACACCGACATTCTGCACACTTGCCTTCATGCTTTTCAAAGCAGGAGTGAGGTCAGCCGCACAGTCCGATTTCGCAGACAACGTGTCAATTCTATTTTTACTTGAGGTCACCTCGATTTTCATCAAACCGACGTCAAGTTTGATCTTGGAAGTATCGGTTTGCAGAGCCGCCATTGAGCTTTGGAGTGTGCTTGTTTGCGACTTTGAGTCGAGAAGTACAGTTTCTACATCGCCAATACGATTTTCAATTGACGCGGTCCTTTGAACGACTGTGTTCTCTAAGCGTTGGAGAGCTGCCGTCTGAGAACCAGCCGATGATTTCGTAAACGCTTTGAGAATGGTATCTTGAGTAGCTTTGATAGTCCTTATCATTTTTAAGACCTCGCCTTTAGAATCGATAGTTGTACCTTGACCGTGTCCCGCTGTTAAGTCATCTCTCATGTTTTCTAGCATCGTTATGACATCCTTACAATCATTTCCTGAAGACTCCTCTGATCGAGTCACGAAATGGTCGGGAAATTCTACACTAATATTGAAGCCGTCACTTGTATCAAACCCACGAATAAGGAATGACTTTGAGGTAGTTCCAATCTGACTCGACGAACCTGTTAACTGTTTTACTGCTTGTCTCAAAAGATACGATTTCCTGTCAAGCTCTGATACATCTCTGTTCAATCGTGCAATGAAGTAAATAGAGCAAATCGAGAAAATAACTATCAATAGATTAACTACACACAATGCGATGAGCAGCCTGACAAGCAGTTTATTATTGCTAGTCGAACTTTCATCATTCTCATTTCCCATTGGTGACGCACTGACTGGTTTCATTTGCATCCCATTCATGTTCGGTTGGCGTTCACGATTGGCAAACAAAACAACAAACAAAACAACCCAAAATCAACAGGAAAATACAATTCCACAGAAAGACTTTCCAACGTAAATACGAGTAATCAGTTTTTCAGTTTCTTGCAAATGAATGAACGCGGAATTCAGAGAGCAATGCTGTTAAGAAGGCTGTTGCTAAGTTAAAATAGATTTATCCCGGATTTGCCGGTGTGGTTGACAATTGCGTATTGTATGCATCCTACTTCCGTTTACTTGATGACCATTTTAAACAGTCGCATACAACATCTTCATAACGGAAATGACGTCAAGAGAAACTTTGCTCTGAGAGGTTTTATTTTAGACGAACATGAATTCTCTACACTTAAGCAGCCGACGGTCGGTCAAATCAGTTATGAATACTCCCATAGCAACAAAATCTAACCCGCTCTTAGCATTCGCTCTCTCTCTCTCTCTCTCTCTCTCTCTCTCTCTCTCTCTCTCTCTCTCTCTCTCTCTCTCTCTCTCTCTCTCTCTCTCTCTCTCTCTCTCTCTCTCTCTCTCTCTCTCTCTCTCTCTCTCTCTCTCTCTCTCTCTCTCTGTGTCTCTCTCCCCCTCCCACTCTCTCTTCTCTCTCCCCCCTTTCTCTCTCTCTCTCTCTCTCCCTCTTTCTCCCCCTCCCCCTCTCTCTCCCCCCTTCTCTCTCTGTCTGTCTGTCTGTGTCTCTCTCTCTTCCCCCCTCTCTCTCTGTCTCCCTCTCTCTCCCCCTCTCTCTCCCCCCTTTCTCTCTCTCTCCCCTCTCTCTCTATCTCTCTCTCCCTCTCTCTCCCCCTCCCTCTCTCTCTCCCTCCCCCTTTCTCTCTCCCCCTCTCCCCCCCCTCTCTCTCTCTCTCTCTCTCTCTCTCTCTCTCTCTCTCTCTCTCTCTCTCTCTCTCTCTCTTTCTCTCCCTCTTTCTCTGTCTCTCTATATCTCTCGCCATGTCTCTGCTTTGCCTGTCTGTTTGTCTGTGTCTATCCATCTTTCTGTCTTTCCTTCGCGTGGGCAGTAGGCATATAC
>JAXRKP010000261.1:160000-250000 GCA_037039925.1 Doris montereyensis | reverse complement strand
TGTCATTGTTGAAAATACTTTCTCCACGTTTCCATGATTTCGCTGTCTCCTTTCATTATTTCTCCTTTGGTTCTTAATTTGTTGTATTGGGCATGCTTTGGTCTTTCTCATGCTCTTCATTGCTCCTCAGAACAGCTTTTGATTTCCTTGATAGCTTTCTTGAAGTCTTTGTCCAAACTCTTCCCGTTGTTCCTGTTTTGCTTTCCTGACTTCCTCTTTGGTGATAGTTCTTTTACTCACGTAATCTATCCTATCCTCTGATCTCTTTCTTTGCAAGTATTTTTTCCAGGCATCCTTCTTTTCTTTGATCTTAGTCTTGACATTCTCGTTCTACCATGCTGTTCTTTTCCTATCTCCTTTAATTTGTTTCCTACCACAGACCTCTTCAGTACAACTGAGGAGTGTTTCTTGATATATTTGCCACTTTTCTTCTATTGAGTTTTCCTTCAGATCCATCTGCCTTTCACTGATAGATCTTTTTATTCTGGACTGATATATCTATTTTACTATTGGTTTATTTAGTTCTTCTATTTTGAGTTTATTAGCTTTCTTCTCTTTCCTTTTCTGTTTGTTTTCTTCAGTTAATAATTTTATTGTGGCTATCACTAGGTGATGATCACTAAATATTGCAGCACCTCTGCTTACTCTAGCATTCATTGTACTGTAAAAAAGGAGCTACTAACTATTATGTAGTATGTGATTGACTTTTCACATCTGTCTTCGTTTACTCTTGTATATTTGTGGATATCTGTATGAGGAAAAATGTTTTAGCTATTTTCATGTTATTCTTTAGGCAAAAATCTATTAGTCTCTCTCCATTTGGAAAAGTTGTTGTCTCTCCTTCTTTACCTATTACTCCTCCTGATGTTTCTACATTGTTGCCTACTCTAGCGTTTAAACCTCCTAAAATAATTAATTTCTGTTTGGGTTTGAGATTCTTTGCAGCTATTTGTAAATCATTTTCGAAGATATCTTTTTCTTCTTTGGTGGCATCTTTATTTGGTCCATAAGCTATCAATAAATGAATTTCTCTTCCTTTTGGTTTAATATTTACCTCTAATAGCCGTGGACTTACAAATTTCCAACTTTCTAGTAGCATTTCTTGCCTTTTATGCATTAGGAGGCCTACTCCTGCTCTACCTCTATCTTTGATATCTACTCTGAGAAGATTAAAGTATGATTTAGTCCTACATTTTCTATTCCTTGTCCTTTTTTCCTTGCTTCTGTAATACCAAAATGTCTACTTTTGAAACTTTTCCAATACTTCAGCTAATTCTAACTCCTTTCCATTAATTGCCCTAACATTCCATGTTCCAAAAATCACAGTCTGTGTTCTTTTCCAGAGTCGTCTTCAAAAGGTCAAGCCGGGTATATCATTGTATATACAGTGCAATCCCCCGATAACGACATCTCCGAATAACGACAATCCCCCGATAGCGACATGGATCCCTGGTCCCGTTTTTTGTTGTTGCTATATATCATTTGTAAAATAACCCTCCGAATAGCGACGTGAAACCTCCCAATAACGACATAAGTCTAGCCGTAAACACTACATTTGACATGAAAATTTGATCAATATTGACAAAATTGAGACGTATTCTTAGCAAGGAAAAACTTCTTTTTCGGCCAATGACAACGTGTGAAACCCCATGTTCTTAGCCAATGAAAACACTTCTTTTTCGGCCAATGACAACGCTACAGCAAGTGCTTCAAATGTTCCTATTACTGACGCGGCGACTGAGGAGCTGACTGCCCTGTTGAGCCCAATAGTCGACATTGACATTAGTCCCGATGAGTATGTCAACATTGACGAAGACTTGGCAGTGAACGGTGGGGTATCTGTTGATACCATTATTGACAGCATCAAAGAAAAGAGCAGCAACCTGACGATGATGACGCAGACGACGACGAACCTGACACACTTGTGACAGGCAGTGATGCGCACACGGCACTACAAACCCTAAAACGTTTCGCCCTGCAACACAAAGATGGTGACCGGTTATTTGGCTTGCTGTTTGAGATGGACGAGCAAGTGGCATACATGGTTAACAGCTCCAAGGTGCAGTCTGGCATAAGAGATTATTTCTCCATCTCTCAGGGTACCAAGGCCGTGACAACCAGCTAGTAAACCCATCTGCTGGCTCTACCAACCCCACCCCCAACACACCGGCCCTTTTCAGGGCCCCACGACATCTTCCCAATTGACTAGCCTCACTCGTAACGCCCCCTTTCGCCGCCATTTTGAAAAATTCTGAATAACGACACCCCCGATAACGACATGATTGTTCGGTCCCGAGCGATGTCGTTATCGGGGATTGCACTGTATTACTTTGAATCAGGTTGTTATGGATAAGCAGGGGATTAGCCCACTGTACCCTAGGTAGATGGTGGGGCTGCTACCGAGAGAGAGAGAGAGAGAGAGAGAGAGAGAGAGAGAGAGAGAGAGAGAGAGAGAGAGAGAGAGAGAGAGGGAGAGGGAGAGAGTGTGTGTGTGTGTGTGTGAGAGAGAGAGAGAGAGAGAGAGAGAGAGAGAGAGAGAGAGAGAGAGAGAGAGAGAGAGAGAGAGAGAGAGAGAGAGAGAGAGAGGGAGAGGGAGAGAGAGAGAGAGAGAGAGAGAGAGAGAGAGAGAGAGAGAGAGAGAGAGAGAGAGAGAGAGAGAGAGAGAGAGAGAGAGAGAGAGAGAGAGAGAGAGAGAGAGAGAGAGAGAGAGAGAGGCTCTGAGGAGAGACGAAGGGACGTAATCAGAAACAAGAATCAGTTTAAAAGATTTCAGTTATGCATTGGTAGGGTCCCTTTGCACGTACAATACTGTTGAACATGTCAAGGTCCATCTTGAAGTTTCTACGGAGATTCAATTGGAAATTTGGGTATTTGCCGTACTATCAAGAGTGTATGCGGTGCAAAATTAAACGTGCGAGAGATGTCCAGAAAAAACCCAAACAAAACGGACCTGGTAAAGCCACCTATAGATGGAAACAGCATTTGCTATAAAATTCATTTCAAAATCGGCAAAAGTAGTCAGTGTAAAAAGCCCGACTGCCATGTGCCTTGCAGGGTTTGCTTTGGTTGCAGTCTAGCGTTCTGATTGGTGGAAAATTTGGGCCTAAAATAATTACAATTTTTAAAAAATTCAACCCATATTACTTATGCATCCTTAAAAAATGCTTGATGACTGAATCCTTCAGAGATGTGAAAGCTGTCAACACATTTAACAGTTAACATCTGGCCATTGCTCCAACATTTATGTCATGTGAGACTGTCATCTGTATGATTATTCTACTCTGCAGTTTGTCGTTATCCCTTCATGCTCATTGACTACATCTGCCACATTACAGAATTCATACCAGGAACCTCAAAAAGAAAACCCCAACCAAAACAAACAAACAATAACAAAAAGACACCACAACAGATAAACAACTTGCAAGGAAATGAAAACAACAAAGAAATTACTAGAAATTCGGAATTCTGTTTGAATGTTAAGAGTCACTAGAACGGACCATTGTAGTAAGGATGTTGTTTTTCCTATATTATTATTTTTCAATTTTTGAAGCCAGCTTTTGTTTGAATGAGGAGAATAAACTTTAATAAAACACCACATTATTTTCAATTTGGTTGGTCTACCATAATTTCTTATGCAGTGTTTTGTCACAACTTTTAAAAAATTATGTCCATAATTGTAACCTGGCGATCTGACTACATTTCTTTATCATGCAGCACAGACACACGTGGCCTTTGAATTCTCCGACTATTTGCGACAGCATCTGATGTCTGGACATGTGTGCTTGGACCAGAGTTGTAGTTTCTACCTGAAAAAAAGTGTGGGTGGCTGGTGGGCCCTGCTGGCAGGTACTACTTCTTCCCTTTTATTTTACTCTTCAACATATCTTTCATATTGCTGCTTCCTCTTAATTCTACCTGAGATCATCACATATAGTGGACAGGGTAAAGTGTAATGAATCAAACAAACAAACCAACCCGAAAAGGAAAAATTATTGCATGCTCATATACCCAGTTAGGAGCCAGGTCTCACGATTGAGCAGAGCAGTTCTAACTCTATTAGGGCTTGAAATAGCAGGTGGTACTGAGATATGGTGTATGCCTCTCAATGCAAAAAGTTACTGTTCACATCTTGACGTGGGCATGCAAATATTCGCCAGAATGTCTTAAATCTTTTTTCACCTGTCAACACTGCCAGGTATCCTTGCAATGGAGGATCAACAGCTAGTCCTGAAGGACTTACTTGACTTCTATCCTTGTACCCCAGGCGGGGCATAGGTCGCCAATGAGGTCTCTCCATTTCATTCTGTCCTGCGCCACCATCTCTGTCTCGTTCCAGGAAAGGCTCATTTGCCGAGCTTCCTGCAGAGTTGACCTCCTCCATTTGGTCTTTGGTCTCCCTCGACCTCTATTTCCTTGTGGATTCTATTTTAAGGCTTTAACGCGTTATGTTTTCTGATGATTTTCGAAAGCTGTGTCCAAGCCATCCCCATTTCCTTCTCTTAATCTGTACTTCTATCGGTTCTCGATATGTCTTTTCCCAAAGTTCTTCGTTTGTAGTTTTATCAAACCATTTGATGTATAGGGTTTGTCTCAGGCATCTGCTAATAAATGCTTGAAGTCTTCTAGTGGATTTTTTAGTGATGCGCCATGTTTCACAGGTATACAGAATGACTGATTGTATCTTTGTGTTGAAAATACAGGTTTTTGTTTTTAGGGATGCGGTTTGTGAATTCCCAAAATGGTCTTAGGGTCCTAATAGCTGCTGTCGCCTTCCCAATTCTGGCGCTGATATCCTGGTCTGTCCCTGTTGTTTTGCTTACGACACTGCCCAAATGTGTGAACTGGCCGACAAGTGAGATATTGTTATTATTAAAGTTATTAACTCTGAGAACTTTAGTTTTCCTTTGTTTATATTCCTTCCCAGTTTCGCTGCTTCCTTGGCCATTCTGTTAGTTTATTCCTCGACATCATTATGTCGATGAGAAAGAAGTGCTACATCGTCGACAACATCAATATCTTTCACTGACTTTCAGTTGATGAGTCAAAGACCATTGAATTCCTGTTATGTGTCTGTTGTTTTTGACATGACACAATCCATTGTCATCAAGAAAAAGAACGGTGATAATGGACATCCTTGCTTGACTCCAGTTAGTATATTGAAGGGTTTTGTAAGGGTTCTATTGTGAATGATTTGACATGTTGAAGAATCATATGTTGACTGTAGTAAACTAACTATTTTGGATGGGATTCCATGATATTTGAGTAGTTTTCACATTGTTCTACGGTCTACACTATCAAAGGTTTTTCCATGTCGATGAAGTTAATATAAAGTGGGGAATTCCATTCGATTAATTGTTCAATTATAATACGTAAGGTGCATATGTGATCTGTGCATGAACAGCCATGTCTGAATCCTGCCTGTTCTTCTCTGAGACGTCTATCAATCTCCTTATTCATCCTTTCTGATAATATTCCATTGAAGATTTTTCCCGGTATGGATAAAATGTTAATACCTCGCCAGTTCTTGCAGTCTCTAAGGTTTCCTTTCTTTGATAATTTTACAATATATCGATGTTCCAGTCTTTTAGGACCTCTCCTGTTTTCCAAATCTTGTGATAAAGTTTATGGGGCATGTCTACGGTTGTTCCGCTGGCTGCCTTTAATGCTTCAGGGGGTATATCATCTGGTCCCGGTGCTTTGTTATTTTTGAGTTTTGCTACAGCATTTTGGATATCTCTTTTTGATGGTGGATCTGTATTGATTTCCAACATTGTCTATGCTTGTGGGATGTCTTGAGGATCACTGGGTGTAGGACGGTTGAGGAGCTCTTCAAAGTAGTCTCTCCATATGTGTAGTTAATCTTTTGCAATAGTTAATATTTTCCCTTCTTCGTTTTGAACTGGTTGCTCAATAGTACGCCTTGTCCCAGCAAGTGTTCGTGTAATTTCTACAGCTTTTTTATATTCTTTTGACCTGCTGCTGCTTCTGTTTGCTGGACAAGTTCTTCTTGGTGTTTTCTTGTCTGCTTCACGCTTTTTCTACTTCTTTATGAGCCATATAATATTCTTCCTGTGTCTTAGCTTTTGATGCTCTCGTCTTGCTGTTGTTTACCTTTGATTTTAAGTCCTTTCTGATTTTTATCTTTTGCATTGTTTCTAATGTTATCAAATCCTTGTATTATCTTGTTTTCTTACCCAGTATTTCATTGCAAGTGATTTTCCATGCCTGTTCTACCGAAAAATCCTCTTGGATAAGGTTTGCTAATGGTGCGTAATCTTTCTTAGTCCTGTAATAGCTCAGTGTTGTATTTAAAAGCCAGTTTCATAACATTTCATTTTTTGTAGTTCTTTAACTTCGATCGAAAGATACTAGTAAGTAATGATCAGAGCCAACGTCAGCACCTCTCTTGTTTCGAACATCACATGGATTTTCTAAACCTACTGCCTGTGCAAATGCGATCAATTTGATTCTCGATCTGACAATCTGGAGACACCCAGGTAACCTTGTGTACTGTTTTATGCGGGAAGATGCTTCCCCAACCACAAGTCCATTAAACATGCAAAACTCACTAAATATTTCTCCATTTTATTCCTTACTCCCAGACCTGCTTTGCCTAAACAAAGCTCTCTGCCAGTGTTGTCGCTTCCGATTTTAGCATTTAGGTCGCCCATCAAGATCAAGACATCTTTCTTTGTTTTTTGATTTATCACATCTTGCAACTGTTTATAAAACTCTTCTTTCTGTTCGTTTCTCTGCTGCATTCGTTGGTGCATAACATTGGATCATCAAAATTTTACGGGATTTAGTGAAGAATCTGGCAGTGATTATTCTGGAGGATATGGCATTTCTTTCTAACATCGATTTAGCTGCTGCTGGTGAAATCATTATACCAACTCCCTCAGTGTGGGAGGCATCTTCCTATTGGTGTCCGGAGTAAATGAAAAGGTCTCCTGTGGTGAAGCGAAGTTGCCCTACCTCAGTCCACCTTGTTTCACAAAGACCCAAAACCTATAAGTTGTATGACCGCATTTGTGCGGCTATCTGAGTTGTCTTCCCTCTTCGAACATGGTTCACGTGTTCCACGTGCCAAGCTACGTGTTTGTCCTGGGCGAAATGTGACAATAAGTGACAACTCCACTAATAAAGACAGAACAAAACACGTGACGTTTCGGGTATAACCCTTCGTCAGACAACAAACGAGAAATATCTAGAATCTAGATCTAAGTACTACCTCAGGCATCACACAATGTGATAGATGTCCCGATAGTAGTATGACAAAGAAGATGACTATAGATATAGATCTATTAGCAATTTTTAAAAAGATAAATAACTGCGTGAGAGTAGAGCCATCGGCCCACCAGCTTCCTTTCGGCTTTCACTGAAACGCTTCATACTTAGTCCTAGTGGACTGCCTACCTTTGCCAAGACTTGGAGTTGCAGTTTTCCTCTCGGCGTTTCTGTAACGTACTTGTTTTATGGGAGGGGTTGTTAGTCCTTCGCCAATCCCCCATCCCGAAGGATCGGGATTGAATTTGGAGATTCACTCCTGAAGACAGGCTGCGTCCTGATTTGCGAGTCCTGTCTACCAAATGAGTCCACATTAGTCTGACCTCTACCCTTCGACCTGTGCAGCTTGGGTGACCCTGCCAAGAGCTTAAGCTCCCGCTGGTATAACTCTCCGCGTGGCTGAGCCACGCAAGCCACCAAACCCCGACCAGGAATGGACGTTGTCCTGAAGGACGAGGACATAGAACGTCCCATGTCTGATGCCCCAGGCACGTCAATATAAGGACACGTTATGAGCTGAGTTGTGTATTGGCAACATTTTAACTCTCAGCTTGAATGTCACACCCCCCGCCCCTCCCCCCCCCACAAAAAAACAACAAACAAAACCCCGAAACCCTCCCCAAAAAAACAAAAAAACAAAACAGAAACAAACAAACCCCAACCCCAAAAAACAACAACAAACAAAAACAAAACAACAAACAACCCCCCCCCAAACAACAACAAAAGAAAACAACAAACAAACAAACCGCCCCCCCCCAAAAAAAAAAACACAACAAAAAACAAAAACAAAACAAAACACAACAAAACAGCATAAAACAACAAACAAACAGCAAAAAATAATCCTAAAAAAACACACACAAACACTCACCTCCTTAAAAAAGCAACAACCCCAAAACAACAGCAACAAACAAGACAAAATTCAATACAAAAAAATATGACATAATAGAACTGTCCAAATCAATACCCCAAAAAAACAAAGAAAAGAAAGATGAACAACGATGTTTATTTCATTGGAAAAAAAAAGTTTAATTTGAATAAAAACATGGCCGTTCATAGTTAACACAATAAATGGCGAGATAATGGTAGTGTCTTTCATATTATCATCAATATCTATAAGATGAACTAGAAGCAAAGCATTTCAATTTGTTTTACATAATTAAAAAAAAAAAGGCAAAGACATCTGAAGGCTTGGAACAAGTAAGCAGAGACAAAGGACACACTTTCATAACAGTAGTTGACCTAAAACAAACACATGAGAGTAAAAGTACTGTTACAAAAATTGGAAACAAGTCATCAGACCCCTAAAGAAACAAACCAAACAAACATAATGACATACAAACAAACAAAAGATAAAGATCACTCATACAGGATGTACCTTTCAGAGTATTTCCTTTCCTAATGGCCGCAACAGTGCGGTCTTGGTTCAGACATCTACAATTTCGCATTATAAAACACGCCAAATTAAAATTGACAAGGGATCTTTCACGCAAGTAAGAGCATACATCAATTATTTCCTAAAAGAAAGTGTTTTCTTTTATGGGATCCGTCAACAATTTCCCTGGCGTGGAGGGGGGGGGGGGTGAATATAAGGAAGAAGACTGAACAAGGAAAGAGCCAAAGAGGCTGGAAACAAAAGAACAGATGTAAAGGAAGGGAAATAACACCTGTTGTGATGTTACGTAAATCGAAAATTTTCACTGCCACCACATAGAGAAAGTAATAGGTGGGACAAAAAGAACGAGGAAATAGAGACCAAATTTCACATACAACATGTATGATTTGGCCTATGATGACGTATCCTTTGTTTCGAAGAAGAAAAAATAAGAGAAACTACTTTTATCGCCGGATGTAGCCTACCTATCGCTCAGGTATTAGAATTCGCAGCAAACACATTAGCTGGCAGTTTATCTCACACTGTACAAGCATGACCTGTTATCCACTTTGGAATGTTGAGTGAATCTGAGAACTACTGAAAATGAAATCTGATCAATTCTATTATACACTTTCATGTCTCTCTAAGGGAAGTGCAAATCCAAGAGTGTGTAATTGGGCTTCACTTGTTTGATGGTTACAGCAAGAGAGTCGTTGAAAAAAGAGACAAATTATATCCTTTTATATTCAATGCCAGGTCCAAAATACAAAAATCTACACAGTTAGAAGCATCCTCCGATCATTAAATACGGAAAAACGTAACAAAATTTACTGTCAACAAATTGCATTCAATAAATGTGTATTATTTTTTTCTATGAACTTTATCAATCAGGAATAATTTTAGACACATCAAAATGTCAAGAATAATACATAATCTAAAATAAATATCAAATAAGCAATTCATATCTAAGCCTTGCAACCTGAAAAAATACTGAGAAAGTAAGCATTGGCAAAGATTGCAATAAAAATTTTTAGTAGTAATGAGTGCACAGGAAAAGGGCACTCACAAAGTTCAAAACTAACAGGTAATGCAAACAGTGAAAGAAAAGCAACTCTATTTCTAATAAAATAACATAGCCTGGCGTCACAGACAGCAGAGCCTGCAGTTACAAAGACAAGACGTAGAGGCGTTTAAGCACATTAGAGTTAATTTTAATGCAACTCACAATGTTTTGACATTTGAAGCACACACAATTTACCAGAGATGCCGCTGAAATCAGAAATAAACTTATTGTAGGAATGAAATAGAGTGTCAATCAACAGCCATTTATTCATTGACCAAAACCTTCCATATAAAATGGGGACAACATTTAAAAAAAAAAGGTTATAATGCAGTACAAATCGAAGAGAATAACAGCAAAAGAAAAATAATAAAACTTGAAAAAACACAAAACAAGCATTCATTTTTCAAATAACAAAGGAAAACAATCTCATTTTATCTTCTCCAATGTAGTCTAATTTGATAATCTGTTTCATCACATTGAAAGTAATTAAATTATTATATAATATATATGTTAATTACATATTTGATGAAACAAGGAAAATCAAACTTAAGATTTGTACAAAGTCACAACCAAAAGATATGAGAAATTAGTCACAAGCTGTTTTTAAGAAATGATGACATCACAAGCAGCAAGTAGTTTCTGAATATCTGCCAGACTGCCTCCATATGCGAGGTGTTTTTATCCTGTAGTCTAAACGTGTGCATTAATAAATTGCTGACATTGACTATTCATGAATGTGACACAGGAAAAGTTTTTGTCATAGTTTCTTCCCAGAAAGAAAAGTAATTACCTACTATTTAGGCTAAATGGGGGAACTGTTCTAGAAAGAAGAAATCACAGCTCTATTTTCTATGTCACATTTGAGCCAACCATATTCGTAAATCGTTAATCGAGTTTCTTCATTTTACATGTAGATAAGCTTACGTTTTATTCAAATTTGATTATACATGTGTATTTATCTTTTCATAAAAAACAAAAAACATAATAGTATACCTTTCGACATTGAATCTAAAACAAAATATTCTGCTAAAAAAATCAGACAAAAGAATACAAATTGCTACATAAGCATTCTCCTCTAACCCTCTCCCCATCTCAGGAATTATACAATACAGTTGGAAAGGAGACACAATTTTCTTGGGATCAATATCCATATCTTACTAAGCTTTTCAATGGCAACATTTCAAAATTGTGGAATGTTCATGTCAGTAACACACCATATTATTATGATGAATTAATTGGTGAATTAATAATTTAAAAATCAATATAAAAAAAGACCCCACACTCAACAAAGACAGTGTTACGATAGTTGCATGCACCCATATTCACACAAACACACACATTATTCACTAAGAAAAATAATTCAATTAAAAAAAAAATAATGATAATAAAAAAAAAAAAATAATAATAATAATATTAATAATAATGATAATAATGATAACAATAATAATAATAATAATAATAATAATAATAATAATAATAATAATAATAATAATAATAATAATAACATATTAATAATAATAATAAATAATAATAATAATAATAATACTAATAATAATAATAATAATAATAATAATAACAACAACAGTAATAATAATAATAATAATAATAATAATAATAATAATAATAATAATAATAATAATAATAATAATAGTAATAATAAAAATAACAATAATTGTAATAATAATAATAATAATAATAATAATAATAATAATAATAATAATAATAATAATAATAATAATAATAATAATAATAATAACATATTAATAATAATAATAAATAATAATAATAATGATAATACTAATAATAATAATAATAATAATAATAATAATAACAACAACAGTAATAATAATAATAATAATAATAATAATAATAATAATAATAATAATAATAATAATAATAATAATAATAATAATGATAACAATAATACTAATAATAATAATAACAATAACAATAACAATAATAATAATAATAATAATAATAATAATAATAATAATAATAATAATAATAATAATAATAATATAATAATAATAATAATAATAATAATAATAATAATAATAATAATAATAATAATAATAATAATAATAATAATAATAAGAATAACAATAATAATAGTAATAATTATATCGAGCCTAATGAAGGCTAATGTCATCAGGCAAAGAGAGTGAACTAAGAATAATGTTGACTAAAGAAATCTGTAAAAACTTGAAATTAACTCATCAAATTTAAGAATTATAATGAAATAGCAATAATAGCAAAATGTGATGAAGAGATTTTAACTTAAACAAAGACATCTAAACAAGAAAAAGGCCTATACAATTAAAGAATAAAATAAGATGAACGCAAGAAACATTGTGATGTAAAATTCAACTAGATCCACATCCTCAAAATTACATTTGCTTGTAATCTAAAAACAATAATAATAATAATAATAATAATAATAATAATAATAATAATATAACCCAAATCTTTTTATCATAGAACACTTAAACAACGCAGTCATAATATAGGTCCCTCAATAACATTAAAAAAATTCTAAAGTGCATTCACAAATGACAGACATGAAAAAGACACAAACACCTCAGGAATGATATGGCATTGAATTGGATAGGCCAAAAAAATTTATTTAAAAATAGAAAAGAAAATGAACAAAAAAGTCGTACTTTATAGTAACATATAAAAATATCCATTGCATTATCATTAAAGAATTTCCAGTAACTTTGAAGAGAGAATAGGTTTCAATAAGGTATTGACAGCAAAGTCATGGTTTTAATGATACAAGACAATGCTGGCTTTCTTATGATTTATGCACATGCAGTGGTAATAAATGGTATAAAACATTATAGGCTTGCACACATACACAGACACACATGCACACATAACATACTGCACACAAAAATGATGCCATCGAAAATGGTGATGTTGGTAGTGATGCCCTTATCCGGCACGTCTGTGATGGTAATGGTGATGTGGTGGTGGTGATGATGTGAATGATGAAATCAAATGGTAATGATGATGTGGTGGTGGTGATGATGTGAATGATGAAATCAAATGGTAATGGTGATGTGGTGGTGGCGATGATGTGAATGATGAAATCAAATGGTAATGATGACAATAATTACGATGGTGGTGATGATGATGATGATCATGATGATGATGATGATGATGATGATGACGATAAATTTGGTGGTCTAATAAGCCGTCATTCACTTTTAAGTCTGGGAGGGTGAAAACGACCATGAAGATGATGATAGCAATAGAAGTGTACACTGCAATAAAAGTGATGCAAGAAGACGTAAAACAGTAAAACGAAACGTGTCTAGAAACAAAACGTGTCTAGAAACAAAACGTGTCTAGAAACAAAACGTGTCTAGGAACAAAACGTGTCTACGTGTCTAGAACAAAACGTGTCTAGGAACAAAACGTGTCTAGAAGCAAAACTAGAAAAAACGTGTCTAGAAACAAAACGTGTCAAAAGTCTAAACAAAACGTGTCTAGGAACAAAACGTGTCTAGGAACAAAACGTGTCTAGAAACAAAACGTGTCTAGAAACAAAACGTGTCTAGTCTAGAACAAAACGTGTCTAGGAACAAAACGTGTCTAGAAACAAAGTGTCTAGAAACAAAACGTGTCTAGAAACAAAACGTGTCTAGTCTAAACAAAACGTGTCTAGGAACAAAACGTGTCTAGAAACAAAACGTGTCTAGAAACAAACGTGTCTAGAAACAAAACGTGTCTAGTAAACAAAACGTGTCTAGAAACAAAACGTGTCTAGTAAACAAAACGTGTCTAGTAAACAAAACGTGTCTAGAAACAAAACGTGTCTAGTAAACAAAACGTGTCTAAACAAAACGTGTCTAGTAAACAAAACGTGTCTAGAAAAAACGTGTCTAGTAAACAAAACGTGTAGGAACTAAGAGAAACAAAACGTGTCTAGAAACAAAACGTGTCTAGTAAACAAAACGTGTCTAGGACGTGTCTAGTAAACAAAACGTGTCTAGGAATAAAACGTGTCTAGAAACAAAACGTGTCTAGGAACAAAACGTGTCTAGGAACAAACGTTCAAAACACAGTCCCATTGCTTTAGCTAATTCTAAATAAAAACTCAAAGGATGAGCTCTCAATGTTCAATGTATGCAGTAAAACATTAAGCCAAAGCATGATGATGTACCAAAAACAGAGAGGATGACAAAAATCGCAGACACGCTATGCCCACTTCCGTGAGATAAAAAAAGTCTTAATTCCACACCAATCAAAGCAAATAGCGAAGTAAGGACAATCAGTGAAGCATACAAAGCAACCAGACAGGTACCAAAAAAACGAGAAAGAAATAATGCAAATTAGGATCATGAAGCCAGCAACATAATTGTCTCTAGCGATGGACCAGAGAAGAAACAACAACATTGGATTAAAAATGATATGAATTCTTTTCACAATTATTTTCCAACACAGCCAAGAACAGTACCACAGGCCAAGCAGGTGCCAGGGAAATAGAGTATTTCCTCTATAACACATATACACAACATGTTAACATTATCTCATGGGCGTTAAAATATGTTACATCTAAGACCCTGTATCATAATTTTCTGTTTTCTGGTTTATGATAAGGGCAAATGGAGTGACACAATTACATGTGAAAAAACAAGATACTTTCAAGTATCATTTCAAGACGAGACATGTCACTTTTTATAGAGTAGGTGAAATCTTTTTCACAAAAATGAAAGCCTTGCGGTTTGTTTGTTTGTTTATTTGTTTGTTTTGTTTTGTTTTCTTTTCTTTGACCAAAACATGAAAGTGAACAAAGCTAAAGGAACAAGATGAAGCAATAGAGCTGGGGAATTGAAACAATTTGATTGAACTCTAAAAAAACATTTCTCCGTTTATTTCAGTTGCATTGTGGGTATCGATATCTTGTTATATTACATAGGGCAGATGGCAGAAGTGCGGACAACTTGGAATAACCTGATCCAGCTTAAGATGAGAGGTGGGCGGGGGGTGCTTTGATTTTGCATGGTACATCCAATACAATTTCCATCATTGGCCTTATCAGCATACATGTATCTACAATAGAAATGTGAAAGCAGACAACCAAATAAGGAAGATCATACCCTAACTTATGACTTTCTTGTTAGAAATGAAGAATACGTCGAAACGTGAATGGATTTTTCATGTGCCCTTCAGGTGGAAACATTAAAGAACCAATTTCAAGCTTTTAATTTGCACCATCAAAGACAAAGGGTTCATCTTTGTATACCCACCCATCCTCCACCCCTAAATATTATTGTATGTATAGATTTGTAGTTTTTTCCAATGTCCAATTGTGTCAATTCACAAAGATTTGCAACGGAGCAAGATGCATAAAATAATTTGGATAAGCAGTTGCTAAGCCTAAAAATGCAACAACCTCTATTTCACACACCTTGCAGAGTGCTTACGACCTTAACAAATCTTTATGAGATTGGCCCATCATATTATTGTTAACAATATCATCTGTTATAATATAGAGTTACGCTTTCAAATGGTAATAGCTGAATTTAATTCAATCATCACGACAAGTTGCCCAAATAAAAACTTGTCCCATATTCTCAACAACAATAACAACAATAACAAATGAAAAAAGAAAACAAATCATGTCCAAAACAGTTTGTGTCTCAGGACCTGAGATAGAGCGAGGAATGGAAAAGGTTTGAAAGGAATGGAAACACAGAGAAAAGGCGCTGGAGATGGGTCAGAAACATATGCAATGACGTCACCATGACACTTTTGCGTTGATAGGAACGGCCAGCCCAATACACTGAATGCTGACGACCATAACTCTCTTCATCCTTCTGTCTTCTACCTAATGTTGACGACCGTAACTCTCTTCATCCTTCTGTCTTCTACCTAATGTTGGCGTTGTTAGTTTCTTGGTGGTTGGAACAATGATGAAAGCTTTGCTCTTCCCAAACTCCTTCCCCCTTTCAAAACAGAGGCACCTCAAATCAATTACCTCTCCCACTCTCCAAGCTAAATCAATTACGTGGCAATCTTATTATTACTATTACTTTTTTAAATTTTTTATTTGAGCTGGGTCAGAACGCAAGACTTCATTTCGTTGCCTCAAGGTAGAATGACTGTGTTGGTTTGACAGCCCATCTAATCATTGAAAACGACTTGTCAGGAAAGGGCATCGATGATGGATGAAAAATTTATTATTGTTTTTTTGTTTTCATTTCTAGAACCAAATGTGAAAGTGGTCAAGCAATCAGGTCACAACACTAGACATTTTGATATTAGTTTGGATCAAGCACGGCACTCGTCAGTAGAACGATGCTAAGGGCAAGGCTAGGGGCCGAATCTGGGAATGGAACAAACAGAAAGAAAGAAAGAATGATAAAAAAGGAGTAAACAATTAAAATCCTTCTTACAAATTTATTTACGGTAGTATCATCACTGATAGTCTACACCCTGGTCAAAATCTCTTCCATCAGCCATATGGCTAGCCAATAGTCTACATCTCTGAAAATCTTTCCATCATCAGCCAGTCTATGGAAAATCTCTTCCATCAGCCAATAGTCTACACTCATGAAAATCTCTTCCATCAGCCATATGGCTAGCCAATAGTCTACACTCTCATGAAAATCTCTTCCATCAGCCATATGGCTAGTCTACACTCTCATGAAAATCTCTTCCATCAGCCCTGGTCTACACCCTGGTCAAAATCTCTTCCATCAGCCATATGACTAGCCAATAGTCTACACTCTCATGAAAATCTCTTCCATCAGCCATATCTCAATAGTCTACACCCTGGTCAAATCTCTTCCATCAGCCATATGACTAGCCAATAGTCTACACTCTCATGAAAATCTCTTCCATCAGCCATATGACTAGCCAATCATTTCTACAATAACGCTCAAAATGTATTCCACAACCATATCATCTAAACGCCATTCATATGCCATTTCGACGTATACGAGGTTATCGAAATTATCTCAGGAAATAGGAAATAGTCAAACTGATAAAATATCTTCCATTCAGAAATAGCGAAACCAAAAGTAATTCAAGGTTTCTAGATAGCAATCGTTTCTGATTTTCAAAAATAGTCACACCTATACAAGAAAAGATCACTCTAAATGTCCCATATTACAAAATCTATTGATCAGCCATATGACTAGCCAATTGTCTACCTCTCAAAAATCTCTTCCATCAGCCATAAGACTAGTCTCCTCCGTGAAAATCATCAATCAAAAACTACAAATAACGCTGAGAAAAACACAACCATATCATCTAAACGCCATATGACGGGGGCCAATGTTCCATTTCGACGAAAACAATTCTCGAGTTTACGACAATCCCCCCCCCTCCTTCCCTGATCCAGGTGGGTGGATCGGCAGCTAGTCATCGGAAACGGACAATAGGAAATAGTGCAAACTGATAAAATATGTAGTATTCTTGAAAAGAATCCAAAAGCTGTTTCAGAGGTTTCCTAGGATAGCAATTTTCTGATTTAAAAAAATACCCCCAGATCACCTTAGTTCTGGAAAAGGGAAACTCTAAATGTCCCATATTACGAATCTTCTAAGAGAACTTGACGTCATTGATGAAGTTTACGTCATGACGGATTGTTACCTAACAAAAGACTTGACATGACTGCAAACAAAGGGGATGAGTCTCCTCCGTGGGAAAACTCCTCGCGATCCAATCAAAAATGTACGCAAGCGATTCAGTGATGAGACACACATTTAGCTGGGGATGAGACCCCATTCAAGTTGGGGGGGGAGGGGGGGATTCAGTGGGGTCCAGACGCAAGATGTGGCCCCTCAACCCAAAGGTCGTGGGAATGAGAGCCCTGTCGACGGTTGAGAAACAATTCTCGAGTGGGGATGAGACACGCATTTAGTGGGATGAGACACGCATTTAGGTGGGGATGAGACACGCATTCCCATGGGGACGGACGCAACAAACTGGGGATGAGATCACAACAGTGTGGATGAGAGATCCATTAGTGGGGATGAGACACGCATTTAGTGGGGATGAAATTTTAAATTTGCTGGGGACCCCCTAGATCACCTTAGTTCTGGATGTGGGGAAAATCAAAGTGGGGAAAAAATAGTTATTTCAGTGGGGATGAGAGAATTTAGCACAGGGTTGAGGCATTTAGTGGGGATGAGACACGCATTCAGTGGGGATGAGAGACGCATTCAGTGGGGATGAGAGACATTTAGTGGGGATGAGAGATGTATTTAGTGGGGATGAGAGACGCATTTAGTGGGGATGAGAAACGCATTTAGTGGGGATGAGAGATGCATTTAGTGGGGATGAGAGACGCATTTAGTGGGGATGAGAGACGCATTTAGTGGGGATGAGAGACGCATTCAGTGGGGATGAGAGACGCATTCAGTGGGGATGAGATGCATTTAGTGGGGATGAGAGATGTATTTAGTGGGGATGAGAGATGTATTTAGTGGGGATGAGAAATGTATTTAGTGGGGATGAGAGATGTATTTAATGGGGATGAGAGACGCATTTAGTGGGGATGAGAGACGCATTCAGTGGGGATGAGAGATGCATTCAGTGGGGATGAGAGACGCATTTAGTGGGGATGAGAGACGCATTCAGTGGGGATGAGAGATGCATTCAGTGGGGATGAGAGACGCATTTAGTGGGGATGAGAGATGTATTTAGTGGGGATGAGAGATGTATTTAGTGGGGATGAGAAATGTATTTAGTGGGGATGAGAGATGTATTTAATGGGGATGAGAGACGCATTTAGTGGGGATGAGAGACGCATTTAGTGGGGATGAGAGACGCATTCAGTGGGGATGAGAGACGCATTCATTGGGGATGAGAGACGCATTCATTGGGGATGAGAGACGCATTCAGTGGGGATGAGAGACGCATTCAGTGGGGATGAGGGATGTATTCAGTGGGGATGAGAGACGCATTTGGGGATGAGAGACGCATTTAGTGGAGTAAATAAGTAAAGTGAAGTCAAGGTCCTTCAACGCCATTATGGCCCATAGAACTGGTGCTTATCCCGATTTCTATAGCGTGAAACGGAACAGGGGATGATAATCACCTCCTGGACAGAACGCTAATCTGACGCAGGTTTTTACTCCCATCTCTTAATCCTAAGCTAGTGCTTGTACCCATTTGCACCGGGGCCGAGTGGGAAAAGCGTGTGAAGTGTCTTAGCTAAGGAACACAACACCGGAACTCGCTACGCTAGGGTTCGAAGCCGAACGGAGTGGATCCTATTTCAAAAGGACTAAAGGCCTGGGTGGCATGCAGACGGCCCTAATCGCACACGCATCCAGTAGGGTCAGGGACACGTTGTTGGCACCAAGAGAGCCCTTACAACAAGGTCTATGGCCGCATTTGACACACATGTCTACAGGTTGTTCAATGTGCAATGATGTGTATTTGGACTTGACTTTACCCGGAAGGATTTACCATACCTTACTTGAAAGTGTCGCTTTCATTGGAATTTACCCCATTCCATCATACGCATTGATCTACGGGCGAATTAAGAGGATACAGTAAGGTGGACGTGGTATAGAAGAGTGAAAGGAAATAAGTACGACTTACCAGCAGCTCATACCCCCACCAACCAACCAACTAACCAACCAACCACACTATAATGTGTTGTTACTAATGTTACACCTTTCCTACCAATTTCGTGTTGTCTATATAATTAATATACGTTGTACAATTCGCATGAGTTTTTTTATTTTTGACTATAATAAGTTGATGAGCATTTTACTCACCTCCTCCTCCTGTGTGTTTGGAGTTATCCCCATGCGAATTGGCTGTGTTTGCCACAGTGTACCCGCCTTCTTTCCTGTCACCGTTCGAACCCGCCTGGCTGTGCCTGTCTCCTCGATTATTCCCTTCCGTCACGCCGGAAGATTCACCGTTCGTGACTGCCTTGCTGTGCCTGTTGCCTCGGCTCCCTTCAGTCACGTGCGATTCTGATCCGTCTGCGGTGTCCGGGGTGTTTCCGTCAGATGGTTCCACTGGAGAAGCCGTTACGCCATCTCCAGTTTTAGATGTCGCCTTGTTCTCGTGACTTCCATTTTCTGAATTTGTATTGCCGTTCTTTATGTTTTGTATCTCGAGGGTCTGAAACGGAAGTATGAAGGTTAACAAAATCAGGTTAGGCTGAGGGCAAGACAGTTATAAAATAAATAACTGACAGACATACGTTTGCAAATAGAATTTAAACTAAAAGTTTGTCGCCATCACGAAAGAGGAGAAAGACAGGCTGGCAAATAGATCATTCGATAGCCACAGACACGCATACAGACATTCAGGGAGATCATTAGATAAACACACACTCACAGACAGACACGCAGACAGAGCATTAGATAGTCACAGATACGGATACATGTACACATACAGATACACAGACGGACACATGTATGCAGACAGACAGCCAGATAGATACACAGACACGAAGATAGATAGACGGACCGTCACAGGCACAGACAGTCACACAGACAGACACGCAGATGCACTGACGGCATAGTCACGTAGAACGCACAGACGGCCATAGAAAGAGACAGACACACATAACAATACATAGACAGCTACAGACACAAACGGACACACAGACAGATACACAGGCGGCCACAAAAGGAAATATATAATCATACCTATTGTAATAATTGACATCGTTAAAATATGACCGGCAGTTTGAGCTAGATAGATTAACAGACAAACAATCAAATAGACAGACAGATAGATATATAGATAGGTAGATAGATAGATAGATAGATGGATAGATAGATAGATAGATAGATAGATAGATAGATAGATAGACCGATAGATAGATAGATAGATATATAGATAGATAGATAGATAGATAGATGGATGGATGGATGGATGGATGGATGGATAGATGGATAGATGGATAGGAAGATATATATATATATATATATATATATATATATATATATAGAGAGAGAGAGAGATATAGAGAGAGAGAGATAGAGGTAGAGGTAGGTAGATAATAATATATAGATAGATAGATAAATAGATAGATAGATACATATATAAATAGATAGATAGATAAATAAACAGACAAATACATCAATTGGCAGATGGAAAAAATATAGCCTTAAACACACTGAGAGGCCTGATATATACAAGACAGACAGACTGACAGGCAGGCAGGGACAGACAGAGGGTAAGTACCTCAAGACGATGCAGCTAAGAAACGTAATGCCCATGTAAAGAAAGGAATAGATGAAATGGATATGAAACGTAATGCCCATGTAAAGAAAGGAATAGATGAAATGGATAAGAAATGTAATGCCCATGTAAAGAAAGGAATAGATGAAATGGATAAGAAATGTAATGCCCATGTAAAAAAAGGAATAGATGAAATGGATAAGAAACGTAATGCCCATGTAAAGAAAGGAATAGATGAAATGGATAAGAAACTGTTCGATAAATAAATCATTACAATAACTAAGTAAACCATACACAATAGTTACGGTTTCTAAATGTGCAAGTGGAAAAAATAAAGAAATGCATCGCTAGGAAATCAAAATAACTAAATGAGTGAAGCTATGAAACGCGTAATGCTATACTGTATTTCAAAAGAAAAATACCGAATGTATATCCACGATGAAAGGCAGAAACAGATTTTGGAAGCAATTCGTGAGAACACACAATGCCATACGTGTATTTAGGAGCAGTGGTCGAATCAGAGGAAAAACACCGACCTTATGGCCAACGACACTCAACCACGGTTTACAACACTGCACAAAACTTACTAACACCCAACCTCAGGAACACCGAAACCCAAATGGAGAAGACACAAACATATCAGCACAAATGAAAACAAAAGAGAACTACTTCCTTTGAAGACTCTAACACATGATCGATACACATGGAGAGATGTTACAACACAATTTATCAACACTGAGATTCTTTAGAACCAGCATTATATCAGAATACACAGTATATGGCAAGCGTCTTTATTATTGACTGCGAGGCCATTCTTACACTACTATCTAGGAGCCAATGTTACCCAAGATGTAGGAGACAGTATAGATATAGACTAGCCCTAATCAATGCAGCATTCAGACAACTCTCCAAGGTACTGTTTGCCACACACATCGACAGAAAGAGTAAAGTAACTCTCTTTAAAACCCCAATCCTGCCATTACTGTTTTATTCATGTCAGAGGCACAAAGAGGACAGAGGGCCAAAAACAAACCCCAACAACATGGCGTAGAACAGTGGAGAAAAGAGAGGAATGGAAGGCACAAAGAGGGACAGAGGACGTCAAAACAAACAAAACAACATGGCGTAGAACAGTGAAGAAAGAGAGGAATGGAGAGGAACAAAGAGGGACAGAGGACGCCAAAACAAACAAAACAACATGGCGCAGAACAAGAAAAGAGAGAAATGGAGAGGCACAGAGGGACAGAGGACGCCAAAACAAACCCCAACACATGGCGTAGAACAGTGGAGAAAGAGAGGAATGGAGGCACAACGAGGGACAGAGGACGCCAAAAAAAATAACCCCAACAACATGGCGTAGAACAGTGAAGAAAGAGAGAAATGGAGGCACAAAGGGACAGAGGACGCCACAAAAAAAAACAACAACAGAGAACAGTGGAGAAATGAGAGGACGACCTTTCTAGCTGTATAGGATAGAGAAAATTGGAGCGAACATGTTCAGGCCTTATATGCCTGGCAAAAGAGAGATAAGGAAAGATGGACGACAGCAGTCGAAATAATGATGATATGATATTATATTAATAAAGTGAATGATGAAATCAATTCATAAACCATCCATCATGATAAAAGTCAATGAATAAAAAAGATGAAAATGAATTAAAGCAACTCAAAACATCAACAGATGTACTTTATTTTGAATTACTTAATGAAGCAGTGACTGAACTTTTCGATGCACTAATTCCACTCACCTGCTCTCTCGAAATTTTACAGTCATACGGAGTTTGAAAGTAGTAGGAACTAGTATCATAAAACCAATCACTGCAGAGCGGTTTTCGCTTAGACACACACTTCAACGTTTCTATGAAATACCTGTAGAGGAAAGATAACAACAAACATTTAATTACAGCAAGAAAACAAAAGGGGATTGGGGATAGGGTCTATATATATTCCGTCTTGAACTTTGAACTACGACTTTGATTTGACTTGATTTACCCACATCCACAACGCATGTGATCTCGGGGTTTTTGGTAGGATTTGTAATTTTTGCCCAGACTACCCCTGTAAACAGCCAAGGGATCTTTAACATGCACAGAGTGTTGCGATATGCACACGCGACTTTTTGTTTTATCGCCGTCTCCGATGAGACTAGTTGTCGATCCACCTACCTGGACCAGGAAGGTAGGCGGGGAGAGAGAGGGGGGGTAGAATTTACTCGAAAAACACGAGATTATTTTTCAACAGGTATTGGAGATTGAACCCACGACCTTTTGGTTGAGATGCCGACGCCTTGTTTCTGGACTACAGAGTCCCCCGTGTGAGTTACGATTAACTCGCTTGTGGGGGAACCGCAAAATCACAGGAACTAATATAAAAACAATTGCCTGTCTTTTGTGTGAGCGACACACAAAACAGGTACAAAACAGACACCCTCACCCCCTCCACACACACACACACACACACACACACACAAACCCAAACAGCAGTCTAACAACCAAACCCCAACCAAAGAAAACAAAATAAAATATAATCAACCGACTAATAAAAAAAACAAAACAACAACAAATGTTTCAATTAACGAAACAAACAAAATGTTAATCAGAAACACGACGACAGTAATTCTGCCAATCTGATCGAGAAAGAAAAAGGATTCATAATGTCTAAGTTCTAGGTAACATTTGACATAGTAAGCCGCCATTGTTGGCATTCAACAGTGGTTCCAATATTCTACCTCTTGCATGTGCTCCACTCTCAGGCCAAATTTTGAAATAAACCAACAGGCACCAAACCGCTATAGACGCCATCAGAGATAGAACTGCCATGTGTCATATCCATGAATATCCTGACAAATGACAGATCCTGTTTTGACACAAATCGACTGCCGACCGTCAAAAAGAAGTGAATAACGGGGTTTGGCAGTCTTCCTTGTCACTCGTGAGTAAGGAGAGACAATAGTCATCTCTGATGGAATTTCATTAACTTGGAGGCCATTTTACTTTTGGTTATACTCCTATCCACCTGAATTCAGGAATGGAAGCCATAATTAAACATTTGGTTATACTCCTATCCACCTGAATTCAGGAATGGAAGCACAATTAAACATTTGGTTATACTCCTATCCACCTGAATTAGGAATGGAAGCCATAATTAAACATTTGGATTCCTGCTTTTCACTAGTAATACTGAGCTACGAAAGCCATTTAGCGTTTGGCTGTACCCCAGTGCACCACCAGTATTACATTTACGAAACGGAAGCCATGTAGTGTTGCGTTTGTGCCATTCAATCTTTTAGCCTTTAGTGTTTTGGTAATACCCTTTGTCCGTCATCAGCACTTAACTCCAGTAGGATTTCTAACTTTGATAAGGTCGTTCTACTAAAAAGAAAGAAAGAAAAAAAGAAGTTTTAGTAGAACGATCTAGTTCTTGTTTATCGTACTTCAAACATTACGTGTCGTTTCGATGACATTTTTTGGTAATTGGCATTGTAATGTTTTTCTTTGCATGTATGCAAGTCTATAAAAACACAAGTGGGGGGGAACGTTTGCGTAACACGTCGTATAGTAAGATGGAAAATGCGTGTCAAGGTTAGAATAACGAATGAAGGTACAGGTGGACTAAAAAGCTACAGTCAATGGATTAGAATAATGAATGAAGGTACAGGTGGACTAAAACAGCTACAAGTAATGATTAGAATAATGAATGAAGGTACAGGTGGACTAAACACTACAGTCAATGATTAGAATAACGAAGGTATAAAGTGGACTAGAATAAAAAAGCTACAGTCAACGATTAGAATAACGAAGGTATAAAGTGGACTAAAACACTACAGTCAATGATTAGAATAATGAATGAAAGTACAGGTGGACTAAAACACTACAGTCAACGATTAGAATAACGAAGGTACAGGTGGACTAAAACACTACAGTCAACGATTAGAATAATGAAGGTACAGGTGGACTAAAACACTACAGTCAACGATTAGAATAACGAAGGTATAACAGGTGGACTAAAACACTACAGTCAACGATTAGAATAATGAAGAAAGTACAGGTGGACTAAAACACTACAGTCAATGATTAGAATAATGAAGGTACAGGTGGACTAAAAAGCTACAGTCAACGATTAGAATAACGAAGGTACAGGTGGACTAAACACTACAGTCAACGATTAGAATAACGAAGGTACAGGTGGACTAAAACACTACAGTCAACGATTAGAATAACGAATACGGGTTAAAACACCACAATCAATGATTAGAATAACGAAGGTACAGGTGGACTAAAACACTACAGTCAATGATTGAATGACGAAGGTTGGACTAAAACACTACAGTCAACGATTAGAATGACGAAGGTACAGGTGGACTAAAACACTACAGTCCGATTAGAATGACGAAGGTACAGGTGGACTAAAACACTAGTCAACGATTAGAATAACGAAGGTACAGGTGGACTAAAACACTAAGTCAATGATTAGAATGACGAAGGTAGGTGGACTAAAACACTACAGTCAATGATTAGAATGACCATCAGGTGACTAAAACACTACAGTCAACGATTAGAATAATGAAGGTACAGGAGGACTAAAAAGCTACAGTGAGCATGGACACACCTTGTTTAATCTAAATCTAAGAACAATTTTTAAATTTTCGGAGAATTTGTCATTTTCCCTCTCCATGTGTCCATCAGTGGGTTAGTCTGTTAGTATGTGCATGCCAAAGGTTTGATTATACCTTTCTCTCCTTGTGTTCATCAGTGGGTTAGTCTGTTAGTGTGTGTATGCTAAGGTTTTATTATACTTTTTCTCCTTGTGTCCATCAGTGGGTTAGTCTGTTAGTGTATGTATGCTAAGGTTTGATTATACCTTTCTCTCGCTCACTCCGCCCTACATAGTTTTGTTAAAATTAATATCAATCACCTTTCTCCATCGCATTCCATCCCTACTCCTCTTCCCTCCTCCTCCGCCTTTTTGTGCGTTGTGTGTTACGCTGTTTGTTTGCTATCCGGCCAGCTGGATCAGCCTCCTCCCACCCCCGTCACCCACATCGATTTAAAGCAACTTTCTTTTTGTTTTATTGAACCTCCAGTCCTAATTAGGTTACTGGGTCATCAGACGGAATCGGACAGATTTTAGGTCCTTTGCGAGTTGAAATGTTGCCAGCTAGGATGGCAACGGTCTGATCGCTTATTGGCAGGTTAGCTTGTCCCAATGGCTGGCTACTTCCGGCTTGAATACCCAATGAGAGTATTCATGCGAGGTTTCCCTAGACGACTTACCACTACCGGAAATGGACTGTGGCGTCTGGTGTCATGGTAACGACTTCTGATTATTATTTGTGGGAGGCTAAGTAGAAATGGGGAAGCATAAAATATCTGTAAAGGGAGTGACAGGCAGGTGGCCTGAATGGCATGAATACAGGAAGACGCAAGAGCCAAACAGACACAAGAGAAAGAGACAGGGGGGAGAGATAGAGAGAGATAAAGAGAAAGAGAAAGAGAAAGAGAAAAAGATAGATAGATAAATAGACAAAGAGAGAGAGAGAGAGAGAGAGAGAGAGAGAGAGAGAGAGAGAGAGAGAGAGAGAGAGAGAGAGAGAGAGAGAGAGAGAGAGAGAGAGAGAGAGAGAGAGAGAGAGAGAGAGAGAGAGAGAGAGAGAGAGAGAGAGAGAGAGAGAGAGAGAGAGAGAGAGAGAGAGACAGAGAGAGAGACAGAGAGACGACAGAAGACAGAGAAGGTGGAAGAGAAGGTGTTTGACGAAGAGGGCAATAAGGTACAGGCGTGAGTTGCCGCTGTCACTTGACTGACTGGGCCAATCACGTTAGTAGTAGTAGCAATAGATTCTTAGAAAAGTCGCAGCCGACACCCTGAACAGGCATATATAGACAACTTGCAGTAATGTCCACGGAGTTTCACTAGCAGTAGTAGTAATAGCATTATTATGTAGTAGCATCAGTAGTAAATGTAGTTGTCGTTGAGTCCATGAGTTGTAGTGGTAGTAGCAACATGATTGGCAGTAGTTTTAGCATAGCATTTTAGAATTTGGCTCGTCTAGTACATGGGTCAGCGATAACTTTGGTATGGCAATGTGTCATCAGTAGATGCAGCAGGAGTAGAAGACGACGAGGGAACAGAAGAAAAGAAGTTGCGAGAAAGTCTACCAGCAGCAGCAGCAGCAGCAGCAGCAGCAGCAGCAGCAGCACACACAGCAGCAGCAGCAGCAGCGTGTAGCAGCAGCAGCAGCAGCAGCAGCAGCAGCAGCAACAACACAGCAGCAGCAGCAGCAGCAGCAGCAGCAGCAGCAACAGCAACAGCCAGCAGGCCATCATTCCTAGTCAAGCTGGTCTGTAAACGAATGTAGTTGTCGTTGTTAATGAGGGAAAGACATCCATGACGTAGAGCAAGTGAAAGTGGAAGGGATGACATGACAGTTAATGAGTGAAAGGCATCCATGACAGCAAGTTGGAAGGAGACTTTTTACTGAGAACTACACATTTTTATGTCTTTGTAGATGACGCCAGGTGGCGCCAATATATATGTGAATTGCATGTCAATGCCATGGTGTATTAGTACTCTGGTACTGGTACTATATGACTTGTACTGGTACCGGTACTTTGGGTACTTTCTACATCAACCCACGACATCAGCAAACTTCTTCAACTTTTGGTAAAAATTATCAGTCTTCTTACCTATAGCTGAATTTGAAGCCACCGTAATTCATAATATTAATATGCAATGCAATGATCTTCTGGTGTAAATATCAAGAGTGAAAACAGCAAAATAGAAGACATGAGATTGAGAGAGAGAAGAGAGAGAGAGAGATACAGAGAGAGAGAGAGAGAGAGAGAGAGAGAGAGAGAGAGAGAGAGAGAGAGAGAGAGAGAGAGAGAGAGAGAGAGAGAGCGAGCTTAATATCAGTAGTGCCATCAACAAGAATGACACCGTGCGACTGACCACAACCACCTCCAACAACTTTTTTTTTTTGATTCATTGAAATATACTCCGTCCAACATATGCGGTGATCTAGGGGTGAATAAAAAGGAAACGGAAAGATGAAAGAAAGATATCTTTCTTTGTTTATCAGTTCCCATTCTACCTTTCATGGGTTCAGATGCCCTGTCCTGGCAATTTCTGTTTCCTTCCAAAAAAGTTAAATTTCTATGCTTCAATGCCTCTCTTATATCTTCTTCCCACTTTCTCCGAGGTCTGCCTTTTGGTCTTTTACCTTGGGCTTTAGTACTGTATACTGATTTAGCTAATCTATTGTCATTCATCCTGTTTACATGCCCAAACCATCTCAATTGATTTGTTTCTTTAGTTTTTATACCATTTGCTTTGGTTTGATCTCGTATTTTGTATTTGATTTTGTCTCTTATATATATATATATATATATATATATATATATATATATATATATATATATATATATATATATATATATTTATTATGTACGTGAAAGAGTGAAAGGAAAGAAGAAGGGTTTACCAGGAGCGTCCGCCAACCACCCACACACAACAAAAACATCCATCCCACCTACATCAACGACGACAACAACATTATCATGTTGAGATATATACTCACTGATGCTGACGGCTGCCAATAGCCGGACAGCGATGTCAGGCTGAGTACAATCTGGAAACAAGGGTTCGATGATGTAATAGGCAAAGGTCAAGGCCACGATAGCCAGAGTGCACGGTCTGACGATCATACACTCCGCCCAGAGCCTGAGGAAGGCCAGGAAGGGGCCGAAGGCGTCGAAGATGTATGCGTAGTCGGCGCCAGACCTGACGATGGACGTCCCCAACTCGGAGTAGCAGTAGGCGCCGATCATGGAGTAAATCCACACAGAAGCCATACCACCAGAGACAGCCCCACACTGCCAGAGCCCACCAAGACGCCCCTGGGGCTGACGAAGATGCCGGAGCCGATGATGCTGCCGACGATGACGGTACATCCGTTCAGAAGAGACAGCTTGGGTTTCAGCGCCACGTCGCCGTCACGGTTGCTTTCAGCGCCCCCTTCTGGGGTTTTTACCATGGGTTCCTGTTCCATGTTCAACTTTCTGGCATCGGATTCTCTGGGCATTGGATCTTCCATGATAATAATTGATAACCTCTAGATCTATCTATAGGGTCACAAAAACACGTAACTGTCTGATTCGACTGACTCAGTGAGTGAGAGTACGTTAAAATTTAAAATACCGGAGGTAGATTCTAGATCAAGATCTATATTAGAAGTAAAAAAAAAAAAAGTGTGATAATGTTGAATGAGTGAATTGAATGGTCACAATAATGTAGAGACCTAATATATTATTATAATATTAATTATAATGATATATTTTATAATAATGGTATCAACACCGTATTTACTCCAAAGAGGGATATATAATAGATTTAAATGGAATGTACTCAGTACGCAATACTCGCCAAGTCCCCAGGAAAGAAAAACACGTGTAGTAAGTCAGACGTGGTTTCTGGCCGGCTCTTGTGGCACAGACGAACGCTCAGTCAAGTCAAGGACGAGACAGACGAGAGAGAGAGAGAGAGATAATGGCTTTTTTTCTCCTGGCGAGCGAACGAGGAAAACACCCTGACTCAGTGACTGACGAAGGAAGTGCGCTCGCCGTCTCACGACTTGCAACCGTGGTGATGGTGATGAAATCGTACAGCAATGTTTGGTTGGGGCATGCCATTGCCATGTCGACCAATCACATACGTCCTTAGAAAGTCTATGACAAAACCACACCGTTATATATTTATTTATATAGATCTAGTCGAAGGCTCAATCCGTCTGCTGTGAATGAATAATGAATGGGATAAAAGACGGTGGATAATGCGTTTTGTTATACCTAGATCTAGACTAGATATAGTAGGACTACTAGAAGTAGTAGTAGCAAAAGGGTGTGTACGGTACCCTGATGTTTATCCACGATAGATACAAAATACCCATGCCCACACCGTTTATATATTGGAGACGGCCAATCAGCTATTATCCATGGGTTAGAGTTTGATACCGGTATTGTTAAATTGAGCCGTGTGTGAGGAGCGCGCGAGGAGGCCCAACTTGACTTGGTCTGGAGTGGAGGAGTGGGAGTTGGCTGCGTGTGTGTGTATGTGGAACCGGAAGTGGGAGGAACTCAATCAATAATGTCATGGGGTTAAAGCGCCAGCCAATGAGATGAGAATGATGCAATGAGAGAACCAAACAAAACAGGTACATGTAGTGTACACCAATTGGATCAGCCAAACCTTGATGAGATAAAGATAATTATAACCGTTTCTAATTGAAGCAGACTATTTTAAAAATCAAGCTCGTTTGTTTGTCTGGCGGTTATTTTACGTTATTTCCTATGCTTGCCTTACCTCATAATTATACGGGAGATAAATCGAGTTGAATTCTCTCTCACTCACTCACACCGTCTCCTTTGAGTTTGGGTCACTTTGACATAGGAAATGTGTCCTACTTTTCTGTTTTCGCGCGTGAAAAAAGGTAGATCACGGGAAGGAGAAATTTCATATTTGCGCATTTTGTAATTGTAGTTTATAGATCTAGAATCTAGATTTAATGTGAAATTTTCTAAAGTTTTTGAAGATGTGATGTTTACTCTGCAGATTTGATGTTTAGAATGTTTTGTTGAGGGTTTTTTTAAAGACAAAATTAGATTAGGTCAAATGACTATTGAATGCCCTGAAATACATGTTGCGAAATGATAGAATAATAAGGATAGATCTACATCATGAAATATTTCAAGATTCAAATCATTCCTCAAAAACATGTTTAAAATAAAATAAAATGTATGGAGCTCTTTATCAATGTCAACTTACAATCTTAACGACTAAGTATTTTTTTGTTTCAAATTTTAGTTTTAGATTATTGCAAGTCCTTGCCGTCCACAAAACAGAAGGATTTTTGCCTGATTAATGTAGAACTAGAACTAGAACAGCCATTGATGTAAATTTTAATAATAAATCTAATAATAACAATAATACCGGTAATAATAAGAAGAAAAAGACGAAGAAGAATAAGAATAACAATATTAATAATGATGATGATAATAATACTTAATTTATAGAACGCTTGACAATGACATCCACCAAATGTGCTCGATGGCGTTATACAATCAACATAACAATAACAACAAGATCCACCCCCTCCCCTCATTTTCGGCTCAGGTAGGAGGATCACACCTAGACCCATCGGAGAAGGCTGATAAAATAATTTTTTAAAAAGGCGATACATAACGTGGGCTCGGAACAAACCAGCTGATTGGTACTATACTAATTATACCGTAGCGGTTAGCTAACAGAAGAAAAGTTGAAGACAATCGTTTGGATTTTGTGTTGTTTTTTTTAAATTTCGTTAGTTGTTACAACCGGAAGTTTTTTAAGTCAGTAAGAAAAGAGCACAACATTTAATGACGTCACAAGACACAACATAAAAGAGTTCATCATTAGTGTGATGCAGTGCGATGATTGCCACATAGCTCCTCCCCCCTCCCCCCCCCCCCCAGCACAGGCATACACACTGTCTTGTTTGGGATCTCGTGCAACGTCCAGCACGCGTTGTTGTCACAGGGAGCGCTGGTTGGTTTGGGCTGTGGGTGGATTCCGGGGCCTTGTCGCTAGGTTGATTTGGTGGTTGACCTCGTTGGTGGTAGCTATGGGGTCGGAAACGTGCACTGGTTCCGTTTGGTCCACATGAGCAGGCTTGAGGCGATCTATCGATATGTGTTCATGTCGTCCTCCCACGTTTACGAGGAACGTCTTTGAAGATTTCTCGATGACCTGAAATGGTCCTGTGTAAGGACGATCGAGTGGCCTACGGTAGGCGTCGTTCCGAATAAACACGTAGCTGGCCTTGGTTAGACAGCCTGGCACGACAGAGGTTTGTTTGCCATGTCGAGATGCTGAGTGACTGTTAGAAGCTCTAGTTCTATCAACTATTCTCGCTTGTTTTAGAAATGCATCCGCTGACCACGAAGAGGTGCTTTCAGTGACGAATTCGCCTGGAATTGTAAGTGGTTCTCGTATACGAGCTCTGCGACGGATATTCCGATGTCCTCTTTAGGCGCTGTTCTGAGACCTAGCAAAACCCACGGCAGTTCGTCTAGCCGATTTGGATGTGTGAGGCGAGCTTTGGGACGTTTTTCAATGATCGGTGGAACCTTTCCACCATCCCATTAGATTGTGGATGATACGCTGTGGTTCTATGGATGCAGGTGCCGAGATGGAGCGATACTTCTGTCCAAAGAGAGGAAGTGAACTGTGGTCCGCGGTCGGATGTGATGTTCAAGGGTGTTCCAAACCTGGAGATCCAGCCATAGATGAGGGCCTTTGCGCAGTCTATTGCAGTCGTACTCCTTAATGGTATAATTTCCGGCCAACGGGTGGTCCGATCGATGATGGAGACAAGGTGAGTGTATCCATCTGATATTGGTAATGGGCCGACCAAATCCACATGGATATGACTGAAACGTTTGGCAGGAACCTCAAATGGAGCAAGTGGTGGTTTGACGTGTGTCTGGACTTTTGATCGCTGGCAGGGTAAACACTCGCTGGTCCATTTATTTATTTGGCGTCTCATGTTAGTCCAAACGAACCTGTCGGCTACCAATTTTCTGGTTGTGTTTCGTCCGGGGTGGGATAGATTATGGATAATTTCGAAAACAAATCTTCTGAAATTTCCGGGAACGATAGGGCTTGGTCTTTCCTGTCGATGTGTAGTATAGGTCCTCCAACTACAATCGGCATAGTAATTATTTGAGGTTTGGGTAAGCAATGTGGTAGGGAGTTGCATCTTTCTCACTCAGTTGGGCTTTTGCTATAACTGTGTAATCTATGCCGAGGTTCACATTGCTGATCCCAGCTCTAAACAGACAGTCAGCTACCGTGTTAGACTTTCCGGAGATATGGCAAATGTCCGTGGTGAATTCGGAAATAAACGCTAGTTGACGTTGTTGCCGGGCGGTCCAGGGATCAGTCGTCTTTGCAATTGCGTCAGCGAGCGGTTTGTGGTCGGTGTAAGTCGTAAACTTTCTGCCTTCCAAAAGGAAACGAAAGTGCCTGATGGCTAAGTACAAAGCGAGGAGTTCTCTGTCATATGTACTGTATTTCTGTTCCGGTAGTCATAGTTGGCGTCTGAAAAACCATAACGGTTGCCATTTGCTGTCCACAAACTGTTCGAAAACTGCTCCCACAGCCAGGTCGGACGCATCGGTTGACAGGGCAATGGGTGCTTCTACCTCGGGGTGTGCTAAGATGGCAATTTGGGAAAGCGTTGTTTTGCTCGTCAAAAGCCGTGGTCATTTCCCGTGTCCAAGTGAGTTTCTGGTCTTGTTTCAGGGTCTTCATTGATTGATAATGGGGGTGCAATTGTGCAGCGTGTGGAATGAAGCGGTGATAAAAAAATGTACGGTATCATCCCTAGAAATTCTTGCAGGCCCTTCACAGTTATTGGTTTGGGAAAATTTGTTATTGCATTTATCTTATCTGGATGCGGGATTGTTCCAAATTTTGTCACTTGATGCGTTGGGAAATCTATTGTAGTCACGCCAAAGACACATTTCTCCAGGCGTATGACCAGGCTGAAATTGCTGAGTCGTTGAAAAACTTCTCTGAGAGATGAAGTTTGTGCTCTTTCTCGTTTGGGCTGGCCACAAGGATATCGTCCAAATAAACGAATGTGCAGTTCATGTCTTGGAAGAGTGTGTCCATCAGACGTTGGAACGCTTGGGCTGAGTTCTTTAACCCAAATGGCATTCTCAGGAACTAGAACAGGCCAAAGGGAGTTATGACTGCAGTTTTAGGCACATCGTCAGGGTGGACGGGGATTTGGTGGTACCCTCGAACAAGATCTATCTTTGAAAATATATTTTCCCCCTGCAGTGAAATCATGTATGTGAGGGATTGGGTAGCGATCTGGGGTTGTTTTGTCATTGAGGCGACGATAGTCTCCATAGGGGCGCCAACTGCCGTTCGAAATGGGCACCATGTATAACGGTGAAGCCAATGTGCTACTTGATTTCCAAACAATGCCCATCATATTTTCCATTTCGCCGAATTCATTTTTGGCAATGAGCAGTTTCTCCGGCGTGACTCGTCGAGCTCGTGCAAACACAGGAGGGCCCGTGATGGGAATATAGTGACGTACCACATGGTTGACGTCTTCCGTGGAGAATGTTGCTTGTAGGATTTCTGGAAAGTCGTTCAGAATTCTCCTAAATGGGTTGGACGTAGTTTCAATAATGGCTAGTTGTTGTGTTTCAATCGTTTGCACTGAACATGGTGATGAAACTGAAACATAAAAGTCGGCCCCAGTAAGACGTCCACGAAAGCGGAAGGATGTGGAAAATTGCTCGAGTGGGTCAGCTGCCCAATCAGCTGGTAAATTTTCTCTTCGTGAGTAAATGGTATTTTTGATCTGAACCATTCCAGGAAGAAGGTGTAATATTTCATTCATATATTTAGTACATGCATTTATCATCATCATCATCATCATCATCATCATCATCATCATCATCATCATCATCATCATCATCATCATTATCATCATCATCATCTTAACAACAACAATAACAATAACAATAATAATAATAATAATAATAATAATAATAATAATAATAATAAATTATTATTGTGATGGTAATAATTTTGATTGACATAATATCCAATGTGATGATGATGATGATGATGACGATGACGACGAAGATGATGATGATGAAGGTAAAGAGACCTATTCAAAAAATAAACAAGTACATAGTACAACTGTAATGAATTACAATGATAAACAACAAATTTTGATGATGTTTCATGTAAATGTATTAGTCTTTTATTTTCAGTACCCTGTATAATTTGGGAATTAAGCACACGGCCTAGTTTTCCGTCGCATGATGCCGATGCCGAAATTGCATCAATTGATGAGCCTGCACCATCAAGGTATGATCGTTAAATCATAGTACCCAAACCTCTTGTGACATATTGTTGTTGCCATGGTAATGGATCAAGTTGGTGGTAAAATTCTCTCTGATCACGATTGCCTCATTGGTTCCTTTATTTCCAGTATAGTTCAAAGGCTGCAGATCTGCTGTTTCTTCAGCACCCACTGCAAAATTGTTTGATGCTTGAAGGCTTTCGTTATTGACACACTGTCGTTGCTGTTGTGTTATTGTTATATTATGTAAAATTGTTGTGGCTTCTACGATTGTTGTGACAGATTCAGATTTGACAGCGATTTTAGAAAGGTACACTCTCAATTTCTGTGCCAGAATGCCGAAACCATTTTCAACAATCCTTCTTGCCCTGCAATGCCGATAATTGTACTCATCCTGGTCCAACGTTGTTGTTTTTTAAACCAGGATAAGGCCTCGTGATATGCCTCTGAAGAGGAAAGCTTCATCAACAACTATTACATAAGGTGTTGGTCCTAGATCTTCTGCTCCACATATGACATCATCGTCTGGAACATGTAGGGAAGTGGGAGTGTAGAGGGCTTTTCCAAAAGAGGATGCTGCGAAAATACCACCATCTGACTGTTTGCCGTAGGTCCCAATATCAACAAAGATGAATCTGTAATTTGCATCTACCAACTTTTCATTACCTTTGATTGATTTTAATATTATGATAAGAAGTTTATTACTTTTGATTGATTTTGATAAGAAGTTTATTACTTTTGATTGATTTTGATAATTTGATAAGAAAACTATTACTTTTGATTGATTTTGATAATTTGATAAAAAGTTTATTACTTTTGATTGATTTTGATATTTTTATAAGAAGTTTATTACTTTTGATTGATTTTGATATTTTTATAAGAAGTTTATTACTTTTGATTGATTTTGATATTTTGATAAAAAGTTTATTATTTTTTTTATTGATTTTGATATTTTGATAAGATGTTTATTACTTTTGATTGATTTTGATATTTTGATAGGAAGTTTATTACTTTTAATTGATTTTGATAATAAGTTGATTACTTTTGATTGATTTTGATATTTTGATAAGAAGTTAATTACTTTTGATTGATTTTGATATTTTGATAAGAAGATTATTACTTTTAATTGATTTTCATAATAAGTTGATTACTTTTAATTGATTTTGATAATAAGTTGATTACTTTTAATTGATTTTGATAATACGTTGATTACTTTTAATTGATTTTGATAATAAGTTAATTACTTTTAATTGATTTTGATAATAAGTTGATTACTTTTAATTGATTTTGATAAGAAAATTATTACTTTTGATTGATTTTGATAAGAGGTTTATTACTTTTGATATTTTGATAAGAAGTTTATTACTTGTGATTGATTTTGATATTTTGATAAGAAGTTTATTATTTGTGATTGATTTTGATATTTTGATAAGAAGTTTATTAGTTGATGATTGATTTTGATATTTTGATAAGAAGTTTATTACTTTTGATTGATTTTGATAAGAAGTTTATTATTTTGACTGATTTTGATATTATTGATAAGAAGTTTTTATTTGTGATTGATTTTGATATTTTGATAAGAAAGTTTATTACTTTTGATTGATTTTGATATTTTGGTAAGAATGTTATTATTTTTGATTGATTTTGATATTTTGATAAGAATGTTATTACTTTTAATAAACACACACACACACATCTACACACATACAGACACACACATACACACACACAAAACTTCTTCACACACAGGATGAATACAGCCTTAGTAAAATTATACAATTTGTTTTTTAAGAAGGTAAGCTTTTATAATATAAGCTAGTTAAAAAGATGTCTTGATTACAGTGAATTTGACTCTTTTAACACTGGGAGGACATTGCACAATTCCACACCAATGGGCCATAGCCAGGTGCTGTTCCATTTCTTTTTTCGACTCTTACGGTAACCAGTAAAGTTCTGTCAGTAGTGGGGATACATTTTAAATTTCCATTTTTTTAAAGATAAATCTGGCTGGATTGTTTTGAATGACTTGAAGTCTCTTTATTTTTTCTAGCGGGAGGCCAAATAACATGGAATTGCAATAGCCAAGCTTGGAGAACATAAGAGTTGTGACAAGTTTTTTGTTGTTGTTGCATCGCGTGTGAGGAATGGGCGGATGGAACTAATCTTTCTCAAGGAAAACGTTAGTGATTTGACTAAGGTCAGGAGCTCACTTGAGGATCCATAGTTTTTCACCTTTTACCATGCTGATTTTATTTTCCCTAAATCTATGCTATTCTGATTACTTTTCATCGTTCGTCTTTTCGAACCAATTTTTATTACTTCTGTTTTCTCATCATGACGTTTTAATTTGTTTGCATCCATCCATTCCTTCGTGTGGGCTATGCAAGCTTCGCTTTTTCTGATGATTTCATTTACGCCAATGTCGATATTAATATTAACATTGTACAATTGATATCATCTATCTCAGTGGCATTTGAATTCGCTATTCCACTCGATGACTATTAACTTTAATAGTACATTCCTATTTCTACATCGGCCAATTTGAAATTGCGCGCCCAATTTGAATTCCTCATGTTGCATTTATTGATTCTTACAAAATTTGAATTCCTTTATGTTGCATTTATTGATTCCTTAAGTTGAATTTGAATTGTCGCATTTATTGAAGAATGAAGAATTAATGAAAATTCCTTGTTGAATTTGAATATATGTCGCATTTATTGGCAGCCGAATTTGAATATGTTGCATTTATTGGATTCCTTAACCCTATTTCATACCCTACCTAAATATTCCTATTTCAGCTTTTAGGGTCTGATATAGACCCCTACCTTTAATAGCAGTATAGTGGTAACGTCCTATTTAATTCACATGGGGTCCAAGTGACCCCTGACATGAATGAAGAAATTAATGGAAACCCCTATTTCTACATTTGGGGTCCAATGGACCCTATATATTTTCTTAGTAATTGCTTAAAATATATACATCAATTTGTCAAGTGAGAAGCATCTTTGCATTTGTTTCAATAATCCGAAAGACATCGACTCAGCTGCGTCAACATTTCATCGAATATTTACAGACAGAGTCATCAATATTATTGTCAAAATGACGAACAAAGAGGGTGTTAGACGCAAAGGATCAAGATGGCAACCAACAGATTTTACTGAAATGAAAGCATTATTCGGCCTATATATCCATCTCGAAGCACGGAAATTCAGTCTGCTCAAAGTGTCAAAGATATGGTATGGAGCTTCAGCTGACAGCGTGGCCATGTGTGTTATGAGTTTGAAGCGCTTCATTGAACTCTCTGCTGCTCTTCGCTTTGATGACAAGGCAATAAGGTCCAGCAGACGTGATAGAGATATATTTGCCCCTATGAGATCTGTTTTGATGAGGTAAACAAGAATCTACAGAGAAATTACACCCCATCACAATGTCTAACAGTAGACGAACAGCTGGTTCCATGGAGAGGAGGGTGCAAATTCCTGCAATATCTTCCAAGCAAGCCGGATAAGTATGGTCTAAAGCTCTTCATGATTTGTGATAGCCAAACTGCATACCCTCTCCAGGCAATTCCCTACTTGGGGAAACATGGCGAAAGAAGGACGAACCTTGGCAGAGAGACAGTGAAGGAGCTAATTACACCATATCACAAGACTGGGAGAAATATCAGTTGCGATAACTTCTTCACTGATGTAGAGCTCTGCAGACCATCTGTCTAGGACAGGATTGTCCATTGTGGGCACTGTCAGAAAAAAACAAAGACTTTCTCCCCAAAGAATTCCAGACAGGAAAGGGAATACGTAAGTTTGAAAGCAGTTGCCTGTTTACAGAAGACAAGAGCTTGGTTGCATACAAGTATAATGCAAAAACATGCAGTTGATGTTGACCAGGAGAGGAAAAAAGAAGCACAATTGTAAAATACTACAATAAAACAAACCATGCAGTTGATTTGACCAGGGAGAGGAAAAAGAAAAGATTGTAAAAAAAATAAACGACTACATGTGCCACAGTTTTTCCTGCAAGAGAAAAACCAGAAGGTGGCCGATGGTTATATTTTACAACCTGTTGGACACAGCAGCCGTGGCAGCGCATGTCATGTACAAAGAAGTCTTCCCGGGAGACGAAAAATCTTACAAAGACCGAAGATCCTTTAACGAGCTTTTGGCTAAAGAGTTGGTGTTAGAGCATCTACAAAGAAGAATGGGGCTGGCGAAAACAAATAGAAGGGTGAAGTAAGCATATGAAATTTGGAAACTTGAATGGAATCTTGGAAATGAGGCAACCACGAGGGGAGAAGGTCGAAAGAGAGAAGGGGGAAAGGAAGATGTAATCGGTGCCCAAGAAAGAAAGACAGGAAAGTGAAGCAAGTCTGTTCAAAATGTGATAGCTATGTTTGCAACGAGCACTGCGTAGTAAAAAAAAGTCTGTTTCATTTGTGAATCCACCTAGATTCGCTCAAGAAAATGTTTATCACTTTTTAAAAATTCATACTACCCAAGCATATTTTTGTTCATTTGTTGTTTTTTTCATTTTTTCAATGTTAATGTTATCTAATAAAAATCTCTAGTCACCCAAAACTAAATATTTGTTTCCATTGATGTTTAAATGTACATTGCAGTTGCAGTGTTATCTAGTGGTTACAGTCAGCTTTAGGGAGAGGCTATAGTATTATGTATTAGTATTAACTATATATATATATATGCACACATTTCCTCACGCAATGTGCTACTACTATTATCCAGCAATAAGACATATATATCAAGATAAGGCTACAATTACAATGGGAACTTGTCTAATCCATCAAGGAGTATGGCTGCTCAGGGAAGTACATAATTGTTGTACAAAGCGCTTTGTGGATTCGACAAAAAACTAAAAGCGCTATACAAAAAATGATCTTGCTGTATTGCAGTTGCAGGTACACTGTGCTGGGTTCTAAAACTCATTTTTTCTTGCAAGTTACACCACTGCTTTTGATTTGACATTGATTTATTTGGAACATACCCATAAAATTGGAACTATAGCACTAAATGCCATGGGGTCCAAGCGGACCCCAAAGTATGAAATAGGAGGTTTCTCCATATTTTCTATTTATTTGTGTGTGAGGGGGTCCATGGACCCCAATAGAAGCAAATCTCAAAATCCAGCGTAGGCCTTTGGGGTGAGCAAACCATGCACGTGAGACAAACCAAATTTGGGTTGGTCACTTAGGGGTCAAATTAGGAAAAGTCACAAAATTCCAGATCCGTAGGTCAAAAATTGACGATTATAGAGCCAAAAAACACGGCCTTGGGGCTAAGCCGAATTTGAATTCCTATATCGCATTTATTGGATTCCTTAAGCCGAATTTGAATTCCCTATATTGCATTTATTGGATTCCTTAAAGCCGAATTTGAGTACACTATTGGCACATTTGACTCGTTAACTTTTAACACTATAATAATAGTACTACTATAATCAAAGGAAGCACATGAAGGAGTGTATATCTTTCACAGAAGACTGGTGACACTGATATTGTCTTTCTTTCACAGAAGACTGGTGAAACTGATATTGTCTTTCTTTCACAGAAGACTGGTGAAACTGATATTGTCTTTCTTTCACAGAAGACTAGTGAAACTGATATTGTCTATCTATCACAGAAGACTGGTGACACTGATATTGTCTATCTATCACAGAAGACTGGTGAAACTGATATTGTCTTTCTTTCACAGAAGACTGGTGACACTGACATTGTCTATCTTTCACAGAAGACTGGTGACACTGACATTGTCTATCTCTCACAGAAGACTGGCGACACTGACATTGTCTATCTCTCACACAAGACTGGTGACTGATATTGTCTATCTATCACAGAAGACTGATATTGTCTATCTTTCACACAAGACTGGTGACACTGACATTGTCTATCTCTCACACAAGACTGGTGACACTGACATTGTCTATCTCTCACACAAGACTGGTGACACTGACATTGTCTATCTCTCACACAAGACTGGTGACACTGACATTGTCTATCTCTCACACAAGACTGGTGACACTGACATTGTCTATCTCTCACACAAGACTGGTGACACTGGCATTGTCTATCTCTCACACAAGACTGGTGACACTGACATTGTCTATCTTTCACACAAGACTGGTGAAACTGATATTGTCTTTCTTTCACAGAAGACTGGTGACACTGATATTGTCTATCTATCACAGAAGACTGGTGAAACTGATATTGTCTTTCTTTCACAGAAGACTGGTGAAACCGATATTGTCTTTCTTCACAGAAGACTGGTGAAACTGATATTGTCTTTCTTTCACAGAAGACTGGTGAAACTGATATTGTCTTTCTTCACAGAAGACTGATATTGTGAAACTGGTGAAGCTGATATTGTCTATCTTTCACAGAAGACTGGTGAAACTGATATTGTCTTTCTTTCACAGAAGACTGGTGAAACTGATATTGTCTATCTATCACAGAAGACTGGTGAAACTGATATTGTCTTTCTTTCACAGAAGACTGGTGAAACTGATATTGTCTTTCTTTCACACAAGACACAGAAGACTGGTGAAACTGATTTTGTCTATCTATCACAGAAGTCTGGTGAAACTGATATTGTCTTTCTTTCACAGAAGACTGTTGACACTGATTTTGTCTTTCTTTCACAGAAGACTGACTGTTGACACTGATTTTGTCTATCTATCACAGAAGACTGTTGACACTGATTTTGTCTATCTATCACAGAAGACTGGTGACACTGACATTGTCTATCTATCACAGAAGACTGGTGAAATTGATATTGTGAAACTATCTATCACAGAAGACTGGTGAAACTGATATTGTCTTTCTTTCACAGAAGACTGGTGACACTGATATTGTCTGATATCTTTCACAGAAGTCTGTCTGGAGCTTCTGAGCACATGGCGTTTAGCATCTTTCTACATTTCATCTTGAAGTGGTTTCTTCCATGGCAAAAACTGCATGTCTTTCCCCATGCAGGGCATAACTCCTTTTTGGCTGCATGTTTAGTGCCGCAAAAGTGGCATTCAATTAGATTGAGGTGTGTTTTGTGGTTTGCATGATCCTTCTCTCAAACTTGCAGCTTGCGGGCGGCTTTTGTCTGTTGCTCGAGATTCTACTGACGCCTTGTTCTTGGGATGGTGCTTCGTTCTGCATCGTTGACATTTGTCTTCTTGAGGTCTGAATGAAGGGGCAATGTTAATTGCCTTGCAAAATGTCAGTTTTGCCCCTTGAAATAATTTTCGTCTGGTGATGTCACACCTTACACCTATTTTGATTCTGTCTCTTATGAGACTTTCCTTTAAGCTTTCGTAGTTGCGGCTTTTTGCAAGTTTATGTAGTTCAGCTACGTATTTGTCTAAACTCCCCCCTCCCCCCCCCTCCCGTCCTTTTGGTTTCTGCTATTTAACACGAAACGTTCATAAGACTCATTTGTTTCTCCAGTTCAATATCTTTCAAATGCTTCAAAGACCTTTAAGATTTTTTTCCATCATCCCCATCATGAAATGTGAACCCGTCATATACATTGTACATCCATTGCTTCAGAGCCAATGTATGAAGGAAGGTTGCAATGCGGACATTTTCATCCTCCTTGACAAGTTTGCTGGCAATTTCATAATTGTTGACGTCTCTTCTGAAAACTTTCCAGTTAGCAGACATGTTTCCGCTAAGGAGTAATGGTCGTGGTATGAGAATTGATGTAGCCACATCGGTGGTAGATCTGTTAAATGTCAATGAGGAATAAAGGAAAAACGGCAATTCTCCAGGGATGCAACTCTGCACGGATTAGTGATAAAAATGAGATCACATAAATTTGGTCTGAATTTCGGGTAGAAGTCCTTTTCCACGATGACGGCCGAAGTCTACCGAAATTCAAATCTAGATCAGTACATTCCGGTCAAACGATCCAACGGGTCGCTGCTTACTTGTTAGTTCAGTCAGAAATTCCTTGTTTTCACCGCTGCTACCATGTTAATGAGCGCTGACCACACAACGGATGGCTTGTACATACATACTGAATAACAAGGAATGACTTGAAGTAAAGACAAAGGTTACAACAACATTTATTGTGTCATCTAGATATACGTGTGCGCACAATGGCGAGGAGAGAGAGAGAGGCCAACGACATCAACAAGGACAATTAACTCTGACTGTGACAATACATAAGAGTTATGTACCACTGTGCATGATGCACAGATACAACAATACCAATAACATCAGTCGTCAACAGTAACAATTTAATACAATGTAGTTGAAGTTTCAAAAGTTTAAGAATTATGTTGACATTCAACTAAATGAACTGGTATCGAGTACACTGTTGTGTGATTTTAGCACGGCACAAGTTTGCTATTTTATTTATGACGTTATGTGCGCGGCTTTGTTCCACTTCCTTAGGGGTTGGAGGAGGAGGAGGAGGAGGAGGAGGAGGAGGAGGAGGAGGAGGAGGACGGGTTGGTTTTGGAAGGGAAGGTGGCAAAGGAGTAAGAAAAAAGATGATTATGACTGTGACCCTTAAGCATTGTGAATTGTGATTTCGATTTTGTCTGATTTCACGGTGTCGATATGTGTGTATGCCTTGATGAATTGATTTGCACGCCTTGATCAGCTTTCGTTAGTTGAGAGTCAGCCATTTTTTTATGTTCAACAATCCCGTTCGGACTCGTTAATATGAAATAGAAAGAAAAAAGAAGCAAACAAAAGAGGAAGGAACATGAAGAAGAAAAGGCAGAGAAAAGGGAGAAGAAGAAGAAAGAAGAAGAAGAAGAAGAAGAAGAAGAAGAAGAAGAAGAAGAAGAAGAAGAAGAAGAAGAAGAAGAAGAAGAAGAAGAAGAAGAAGAAGAAGAAGAAGAAGAAGAAGAGGACGAAGAAGAAGGAGGAGGAGGGGGACAAGAAGGAGAAGGAGATAGAAGAGGAGGAGGACAAGAAGAAGAAGAGGAAGAACACTCCACATCCCGACCCTTTTCCTAGTGAAAACAGAAAAGGTGATACCGGTACAGTAGGTGTTCTTGTGTTGTGCTCCGAGTCTCTTCTGAGTCGCACTGACAATGAGACCAGGAAGACATGTTAACCAGACGGTGTTTTGACAGGGGACTGTAATCGGTGGATAAACAATGGCAGCAATATTTGAAATGTTGCACTTGACATCAAATTATTCAAAGGCTTCAACTGGAGAAGGAAGGATAAACAAAGCTCTCTCTTCTCTCTCTCTCTCTCTCTCTCTCTCTCTCTCTCTCTCTCTCTCTCTCTCTCTCTCTCTCTCTCTCTCTCTCTCTCTCTCTCTCTCTCTCTCTCTCTCTCTCTCTCTCTCTCTCTCTCTCTCTCTCTCTCTCTCTCTCTCTCTCTCTCTCTCTCTCTCTCTCTCTCTCTCTCTCTCTCTCTCTCTCTCTCTCTTCTCTCTCTCTCTCTCTCTCTCTCTCTCTCTTACTCTCTCACTCTCTCTCTCTCTCTCTCTCTCTCTCTCTATCTATCTCTCTATCTCATTCATCTATGCTCTTCTATCGAGACCTCTATCCCTATCTTTTATCGAGATTATTTTTTACCTCTGTCTCTCCTTATCCCCCCCCCTTTATCTCTTTCTTTTCCTTCGTATGTCTATGTTACTCTCCTGTCTGTCTTTCTTTCTCTATCTCTGCCTGCCTACCTGCTATTTGTCTGTCTGTCTGTGTCTGTCTCTATGTCTCTGTCTGTCTGTCTGACTCTCTGTCTCTGTCTATGTTGTCTGTCTGTCTGTCTCTGTCTCTTGTCTGTCTCTGTCTGTCTCTGTCTCTGTTGTCTGTTCTGTCTGTCTTTGTCTGTGTCTGTCTCATCTCTGTCTCTGTCTGTCTGTCTGTCTGTCTGTCTGTCTGTCTCTCTCTCTCTCTCTCTCTATCTCTCTCTCTCTCTCTCTCTCTCTCTCTCTCTCTCTCTCTCTCTCTCTCTCCACTCATTCCTCCTCACCTCCCCAGACCCTCCCTCATTGTTCCTAAACGTGCCCTTCCTACACGGGGCGGTGTTGAGTGTTGAGGGCTAAGCAACAATCAGCTCCTCACCATCTTCATCCCAATTATTCCATCAACAACAACAACAACAACGACCTGACGACGATTGGCTTGTCCCACCACGTGACATCCCAGGTGAAAGAACCCCCCTTCATTTTCATATCTCCCACCACATCATGAAGACAGGAAGACAATTGCTATTTCCGGAAGCAGGAGAGTTATAGCTATTCTTCAATCACAGGAGATGAAAAACTATAAAAACAGCTAGTACTAGCAGCAGCAAAGGAAATTAACAATGAAAAACTTGACATTGGCATTGGAAGATTAATTGGCCAATCTAATCGGCTGCCGCAGAAATGCGTACAGCAATTGGCCGACTTACTCGGCTACACGTTGTTATAGGGTAAACAATGGATTCTAGTTAGAGATCATGATAAAATATGAACGTAAGTGGAAATATATATACATTAGCTAGTGAAACTGAAACTAATCTCATTTCATCTCATGAATGTTGAAATTTTTCTACTTCTACTTCTGTTCTACACAACAGCTATTGAAAACAGTCATACCGTGTCATGTAAGTTGAAATCTACACATCAGCATTTGAAAACAAAGTCATTTCATTTCATGTAAATTTAAATATACACATCAGTTAATGAAAACAAACTAACGATTTTGTTTCACGCAAGTTGAAACCTTCACTTCAGATTATAACACAAAGTCATTTGGATTCACGTAAGTTGAAATCTACACTATCAGCATATGAAAACAAAGTCATTTTGATTCACGTAAGTTGAAATCTACACATCAGCATATGAAAACAAAGTCATTTTGATTCACGTAAGTTGAAATCTACACATCAGCATATGAAAACAAAGTCATTTTGATTCACGTAAGTTGACATCTACACATTGGCATGAAACAAAGTCATTTTGATTAACGTAAGTTGAAATCTACACATCAGCATATGAAAACAAAGCCATTTGATTCACGTTGTTGAAATCTACACATCAGCATATGAAAACAAAGTCATTTGATTCACGTAAGTTGAAATCTACACATCAGCATATGAAAACAAAGCCATTTTGATTCACGTAAGTTGAAATCTACACATCAGCATATTGAAAACTAAGTCATTTGATTCACGTAAGTTGAAATCTACACATCAGCATATGAAAACAAAGCCATTTGATTCACGTAAGTTGAAATCTACATCATCAGTTATGAAAACAAACCATTTTGATTCACGTAAGTTGAAATCTCATCAGCATTGAAAACAAAGTCATTTGATTCACGTAAGTTGAAATCTACACATCAGCATATGAAAACAAAGTCATTTATTATAACGTAAATTGAAATCTACACATCAGCATATGAAAACAAAGCCATTTTGATTCACGTAAGTTGAAATCTACACATCAGCTGAAACAAAGTCATTTATTGACCTAAGTTGAAATTTACACATCAGCTAATGAAAACAAAGGCATTTTGATTCAACGTAAGTTGAAATCTACACATCAGCTAACGAAAACAAAGTCATTTCATTCAACTAAGTTGAAATCTACACATCGGCTAATGAAGGCAAAGTCATTTCTTTGATAAATTGAAATCTACACATCAGCTAATGAAGGCAAAGTCATTTTTCATGTCACCTAAGTTGAAATCTACACATCGGATAATGAAAACAAAGTCATTTCATGTCACCTAAGTTGAAATCTACACATCAGCTAATGAAAGGCAAAGTCATTTATTATAACCTAAGTTGAAATCTACACATCAGCTAATGAAGACAAAGTCATTTAAAGGCATGTTGAAATCTAGAACAGCTAACGAAAACAAAGTGGTTTCTGTAGTCAAAAGGAAGATTTACGATAAAATATGTACCATCGGCCTAATGATTGCAAAGTCATTTCTTCAGTCACCTAAGTTGTGATTTCAGGGTGAATCAAGAGAAATCAGCAAAGTGATGATTATGAAAGACAAAGGACAGCAGGTAATTTAGTGCCAACTGCCAATTTATTATAACGTAAATTGAAATCTACACATATAACAACAGCTAATGCATTCATCCAAGCAGTGGTATTCACATTCATTTATGAAGAGTTATCTTTACTTTCGTGAAAAAGGCCATCGTGGCCCCTAGAACCCGACAGACCCTGGTTTCTGTAGTCAAAAGGAAGATTTACGATAAAATATGTGTGTGGTTAAACCGCCTCCTGGACTGCTTGCGATTTTACCCAGTCCACCATATGCTGTGATTTCAGGGTGAATCAAGAGAAATCAGCTAAAGGTGATGATTATGAAAGACAAAGGACAGCACTGGTCAGGACCTACCTAAAAATCACTCAGTATTTAGTCCTGCCAACTGCCAACTTTTGATGACACAGCAAGTTAAGAAATCTCTCAACTTTCCAACATATAACAACAAACATGTAGTTAGTTGTGTCCCTTTGGAGGGAGTAATCAACGCATTCATCCATGTTTATTTTTAGAAAAAAAGTGAGAACCACATTCAGTTCAGCGCTGTCCAGATCACAGAAGTTTTCTTATTTCATTGAAATGAAAATCATTTTCCAGGTTTGATGACTCTTATGTTTACCATTGAAAGGAAACCTTATTCATACCACAATCTCAACTTCCATGAAGTTGTTGTCGACAACAATTGGTTTTTGGTGGTGGTTAGGATTGATCTTATTCATGCACTGTTTAAGAGTGAGATTCTCTATATGGCATTTTCAAATCCAGCAGTCTGCTGTTTTCCCAAGAAAAAAAGGCATGACCGTCTCTGAACTCGGCGTCACTAAAGTTTGAAGTCTAGTGAACAACGACAGAGCAAACAATTTTGGAAGAAAAGTAAGATGTCACTGGTCAGTTAACCTTCTAAAAATAAAACCCTAAACGTTTCTGAGCCAGGAAAAAATTTCAGGCTTTCAGTTTCAGGGGAGGGTTTTCAGTTGGGAAGAAATTTCAGGTTTTCAGGGAGAGTGGAATTCAGGGTTTCAGGTGAGGAGAATTACCATTACAATCACAGGATTGGTAGACTCTTCCCTACCGGTATTTTGAATTCACCTTTGGATGGGAGACAATTTAGCAAAGGGGGATATGTCATTCTGACGTATACATGAAATGATATGGTGACAAGGGTGCATGGATGCCAGAAAAATTTAAAAATTAATAATTAATTATTTATTGTACGTTGAACCAGTGATCTCCGCAACCGAAAAGAAATCATTAGATTGTTAATGTTAAGCACTTTGTCCCGTTTGGACATCAAAACCCACCTCATCTAATATCAGACACGTTTATTTCAGGGTTTTTGCTGAACTTCTTATGTTGTCATTCGATTCTGCAGAAGGAACAAAAGGGAAAAAAACGTGACAAGAAAGCCATCATGCATGCATGCCTTTCATACTCACACAAATCAGTTTTCATCAGCTGGTTGGCACATTGTATCCCATGCACTGTTTCACGAAACAAATGCAAATCCTTCATGCAGGAATTCATCTGGAACAAGATTTTGAGTTCAAAGTCAAAAACTTAGTTTACGTTTTCCATCTAATACGATGGTAAAGAGAAAAACAGTGAGGCAAGACGCATGTCATCTAAAACCCACCTTAAATCCCAGAGCTAGATCTAGAAATAAGATGTAGATCTAAGAAAACCAAATCTAGATCTGTCTGGCTCTAGAATATTATCGACGGTGAAAGTCGCAAACCGTGTTAGTCCAGTTTTGGATGTTTTGGAGAATATGATTTTAATTGGTTCTTGTGCACGGTTTGCATGTGGAATCCTAACTAGACGAGGGATACACGGTTTGCAAGGCCAAAAACTAGACCAAAAGGGATACACGGTTTGTTAAAAAAGAAATAGGATACACGGTTTGCAAGGGTGAAAAACTTACAATAGAGATACACTTTTGCAAGTGCCAAAGACTAGACTACACAGGATACACGGATTGTTCATATGGCTATTAGATGGATTTTATTGGTTCTTGATCTATTAACTAGACGAAGCATAGGGGCTAAAGATAAAAAGAGAAAATCTAAAGTCTAGACTTACACAGTTCGCGATATCCATTTCATTTGATGATTAGATTAGGCCAAAAAAGTTCAAGATGAGTCTATACTGAGATGCAAATTTTCTTTGATGATTTCATCAAAAAGATTACAAAATGTTCGTTTAATCAAGAAAGGTAGACAGTCGCTATCCCCCCAACAAAGGCGTCTATAAATATCCGATTTCTCCACGTGTATTGAACTACTCCTATAGACAAACAACGATTTAACTGCTTTTATTGCTATAGTGGAACTCGAAAGTAGCAAGCTCGGAAATGACGAGAACTTGAGAATATCGCGATCAATCCAAATACCTAATTATTTCATTCCCTAAGTCGCGAAAAAAAAAATACCTCGTCAACGGCTAACCCCTCACAAATAGCCAGCTCTGATTTAGCGAAATCTTCTTCTCATGTAAGTCTAATCTTACTTGTTACTGTAAAATAAATAACACCCAAAAGAGGCAAATCATATCAACACATAAAATTTGGTAAGAAATGAACAGCCCACACGTGCGATGACGATGACAAGAATCTAGTCTGACCTCATCTTGTCTTCACACAGTACAGCCTGTCGGTGGACTTGCGTGAATATGTAGCACATATAGGGGAGGAGGGGAGGGGAGCTTGTCTAGACTAATGACGTCGCTCTCGCTTCCATTCCGTCTCCATGTGTCAAGGGTCAACGATTTAAAGTGGTCCGGATCAGACTGTAGTCCACTAAGCGATGACGGTACATTGAAAGGAATGAAAAGTGAGGGGGTATGGAAGGAGGGGTGTCTTGGTGTATGCTACCTGTGCGATCAGGATTTTAAATTTTAAGAAAGAAAAAACAACAAAAGAACGCAAAAACCAAATCGGGCTGCGATGTATTTATTAGCATTTAAGTTTAATCAGCATTACTATCAAGAAAGTAACAAAGAAACTGTCTGTCTTCTTCACTGACATGAGTTGCAAAATTAGGTACAAATTTGCTATTTCAAAACCTCTCGGAAATAATAAGAATTGTATGGTCGGCCTCCGCCATTTCGCAACCTACAAATCCCATTGTACTTTTAAAACTAGCATAGCTAACTATACCACTACCTCAAAAACTATTACGACTCCCAACTTTTACAACTATAATTTCTATTATTACTTACTTACGTATCCTCGTGGTGCTTGGGCAGCACATAAGGCCGACACAGTGGATCGCCTGTGAACACGAGATGCCAATTTTGTCATCTGCCGCCATGTCCATCCCTGGGTCTTCATCTTTTTTCGATGCTTCTCCTCCATGATTCTAGCGGGTGACCTCTCTTTCTTGTTCCCTGAGGGGGTCCATCTGGGGCTATTTTAGGGATGACATCACCATTCATGCTAAGGATGAGACCAGTCCACTTCCATCTTCTCCTCCTCACAATCTGGGATATTGACTCCAGTGATGTTCTTTCTTGAAGGTCGTTGTTTGATATCGTATTTGGCCAAAATATTTTGAGGATCTTTCTGAGACATTTGTTTTTAAGATCTCCAGCTTTCTGCAGATGTTATTAGTTGTTTTCCAAGATCCAGCACCATAAAGAAGGACAGCTAGAATATTAGATTTGTAGAATCTGAGTTTTGTTTTAATTGAGATTTTTGTTGAATTCCAAATATTTTTCAGTGATCCAAATACTTTTCTTGCTTTCGTTAACCTTTCTTTGATCTCATCTTCAGAATTTCCATTTTGAGTAATTTTACTTTCGAGATATGTGAAAGTGAAAGCTTGTACATGTATATCCTCAATCTCCTTGTTTCCAAGTTTCGTCAGTTGTTTTGATTTGTTATTCATCCTCATCATTTTTGTTTTTCCAATATTTATGTGTAGCCCCTGTTTTTGTGCATTGTTATCAACTCGTTGTGTTTTGGTTTGTATATCTGTGATGTTCTGTGACAGGAGTACAATATCATCAGCAAAATCAAGGTCCTCTAATATTTCAGTGACTGTCCACCTTAGTCCTGTTTCTTTTTTTTTCAACAGATTCCTTCATAATCCAATCAATAGCAAAGGCATAATAGAAAAGATGATAGAATGCAGCCCTGTTTCACACCTGTATTGATGTTCACGCTCTCCGTCAATATATTTCCACAGTTTGCTTTTAGCATGGAAATGTCTGTAAAGCAGTTTGTTTATTCTAACTACCTTGGAGGGAATGCCATAGTGTCGTCGGATGTTCCATAATGCAGGTCTGTGTACATTATCAAAAGCCTTTTCAAAGTCTATAACATTTGAATACAGGGAGCATTCCATTCTTGGCATTGTTCAAAAATTTGTCTAAGAGTGAATATATGATTTGAGCAAGAATGGCCTTTCCTAAATCCTGCTTGCTGCTTTCTAAGTTTTGGTTCGACTGTAGGATTTATACGGTAGGGTAATATTTTGCTGAAAATCTTGCTGGTGATAGAGAGTAGCATGATCCCTCTCCAATTATCACATTTAGAAAGATCTCCTTTTTTTTTGGTAGTTAGACGATGAGTTCAACACTCCACTCATTTGGTAGCTCTTCTTTTTCCCAAATTTCTGAAAATATGTTTTGTAATATTTTAGGGGTCATTTCTTTTTCTATCTTAATCATTTCCGCTGTCACCTGATCTTTACCTGCTGCTTTCCTTGTTTTGAGACTCTCTATTGCCTTTTTAAAAATTTCATCTAAAGTTGGGGGTAGCGTGTTGATGTCCAAGTCATTTTCTGCAGGTTTAATGACTGTGCGAAGCCTCGGCGTTTCTCTGTTTAAGACACACTCGCAGTGCGCTTTCCGTCTGTTCATTTGCTCTGCTTCGCTCGAGAGTAAATTTCCTTGTGTGTCATTGATGGATGTGTCATTATTCCTGTACCGTTTGGAAAGTTCTTTAGCTGTCTGGTATAGCGTCTTCATATCTTGTCTTTGGCCTGCTTTTTCTGCTCTTTCTGCTAACATGTCATAGTAAGTAAGCTTTCTTGTCCGCTTTGACTGACTTTTTTACTTTTTGTCTAGCATCGTATATTCATTATGGATTTATTCTTTAATTCTTTCTGATCTGGTGATTAGTAGTTGACCTTTTTTTTTTTTTTTCTTCGATCACTTTCCACGATTGATCTGATATCCACCTTTCTTTCTTTCTTTTGCTAGGTCCCAGTAATTCCTGGCTCAGGTCTAGCAGTTCCTGGTTGAATTTTGTCAAAGACAGCTCTTCCTCATCCAACAGAGCCTGGAATCGATTTGACAACTCTATTTTGAATTTTTTAGCAATTATTTTGTTTTGCAGCTTTCCAACGTCAATTTTCCCTTTCCTGATGTCACTTTTTCTTTGTCTTCCATAATTTTATAAGCACTCTAGCAGTCAGGATATCATGGTCACTTGCAACATTGGCTCCCATTCCTTCTTGTTCTCACATCTAACTGTGATGTCTTCCATTTCTTATTGATAGTGATGTGGTCAATTTGTTTTTTGGTTTTTCCATCTAGAGGTCCATGTATATTTGTGAATGTCTCTATGCTTAAAGATGGTTCTTCCAATGATTAAATTGTTCTCTGCGCAACATTCCGCCAAACGTTCTCCATTGTCATTCATGTCTGCAGCCAGACCTTCACGTCCCATGATGTGTTCTCTTTGACTATTAACTTTTCCAACATTGATGTTTATATCACGAAGAACAATAAGTAGATCATGTCTTGGGATCTTTTGTACTGTGCTGTTAAGTCTTTCATAAAACTGTTCTTTCTCCTCCTCGCGTTTGTCTTCTTGTTGGGGTGTAACACACGATTATGGTCATCTTTGCGTATTTGGAAATAAACCTAGCTTTCATTTCAATAATCTTTCACCCATGGTTCCCATTCCAACAAAGTCTTTTTTGCCGTTTTTGATAGTATCAGGGCAACTCCGCTTTGATTGTCTTCTCTTCCTGAGTAGAGGATCATATGACCAGTAGCGAGACCTCTTTTGCCATTGTCAGTCCGTCGTGATTCGCATAATAATATAGACAGGATATCTATTTTATATTTGTCCATTTCATTTATTTTTTTTGCGCCAGTTTTTCTGTCTGATAAAATATGCGCACATTCCATGCGCCCACAAAAATTGATTGTTTTGGATTCAGAAGACATGACATAGTCTGGTTGCTGGCTTCATTTCGCCTTTGGCCCTCACCCATCGTTGGTACAGTGTTCTGGATCGCCAGTCAGTCTGATTTTGTTGAGCTGCTGATTCAGAACCCTGTGTCAGTCTTTCCTTCACCTGTATTCTTATATTTTAATCCATTGTCGGATTCTGTAACATTGAATTTTTTTACAAGATATGGGCGTTAACCCTATGCCTAACCCCTTTCCTGGAGGACCAGGATTTATTTTGGAGATTCACTCCTAGACAGGTAGCTTTCCCAAGCTCTTGAGAGCCCTGTCTACCCATGGTTTGAAATCGGAATTTTCTTTCTCCTAGGCAAACTGGCTTTCCAGGAGGTTTAAAGGCGCCTCGGTTTCCACCTGGAGGGGGCGCCTGGGGGGGACAAAGAGCGCAAGCCTGCACAGGACAAAGAGCGCAAGCCTGCAGGACGGCGCAAGCCTGCATGGGACAAGAGGCAAGCCTGCACGGGACAAAGAGGGCAAGCCTGCATGGGACAAAGAGGGCAGCCTTGTATGCGATGGGCAACACGGGACAAAGAGGGCAAGCCTGCATGGGACAAAGAGGGCAAGCCTGCACGGGACAAGAGAGCAAGCCTTGTTGGGACTAAGAGGACAAGTCTATGTGGGACAAGGGGGCAAGTCTGTGTGGGACAAAGATGGCAAGCCTGTGTTGGACAAAGAGGGCAAGTCTGCATGGGAGAAAGAAGGCAAGCCTGCATGGGACAAAGAGGGCAAGCCTGTGTAGGACAAAGAGGGCAAGCTTGTATGCGATAAAGAGGGCAATCCTGCATGGGACAAAGAGGGCAAGCCTGCATGTGACAAAGAGGGCAGGCCTGCGTGGGACAAAGAGGCCAAGCCTTATGGGACAAAGAGGACAAGCCTATGTGGGACAAAGAGGGCAAGCCTGAGTGGGACAAGAGGGCAAGCCTGTGGGACAAAGAGGGCAAGCCTTTATGGGACAAAGAGGTCAAGCCAAGGACAGGTAAAAGTAAGCCTGGGACATGGAGGCCACACCAGAGATAGACTTACAACTTTGTGTTGGATTCCCGATCATCCCATTACATCAGCTCCTGTTTCCACTGAGCATATTCTTCGTCTAGGCTGAAATGCAATTGAATGAAACTTGACTGAAAACAAACATGAGATAAGATAAGATAATCTTTATTTATCCTTATGGGAATTTTGTTGTTGTCACCATTGTAATAAGATATAACATTTCACGAATAAACTTCTTAAATTATACAATTGATATAAACTACACAAAACCATAATAATAATAATAAGAATAATAATAATAATAATGATAATAATAATAATAATAATAATAATAATAATAATAATAATAATAATAATAATAATAATAATAATAATAATAATGATAATAATAATAATAATAATAAAATAAAATAGAATAATAATAATAATAATAATAATAATAATAATAATAATAATAATAATAATAATAATAATAATAATAATAATAATAATAATAATAATAATAATAATAATAATAATAATAATAATGATGATGATAATATGATACTATGACCGTGATATTCAGCAAAAGATCATCACAATGACAATAGACAGCCACACCAATTTAATTAATTTACAATGGTCAAGAAAACACAAAAATGATCATGATGTTTTGCAATGTGTCAGAAATGAAATCTAAAAATACAACAATGTGATCTAAAACAAAACAAGCCCTACATCATATCTTTCTTGACGTATCAGCTCTTCGCCACGGATAGCCAAATCTTATATTTATATATATATATATATATATATATATATATATATATATACTTTATATATATATAGCGATATAAAAAAAATATATATATATATATATGATATATATATATATATATAACGAAACAAAAGGGGTTTGTGATAACAAAAGTGCTGTAAAACAAAATCCGGCTAGCCCATTAAAAAAGTATCTTTTATGACATTGTGTGTTTCATTGGAATCAACCGTGTCCATCATATATATATGTACGGTGATCTTAGGGTGAATTAAGAGGAAACGGTAAGAGCAAAGATAGGTGAAATAGTGAAAGGAAATAAGAAGAACCTTCCAGAAGTGCCTGTCAACCTCCCACTCCCAACTTTGTATTTCTAGGAGAGAGTTTGCTTCTGCTTTCCTTATCCAACTCAAATGTGAATGAGTGCCCAGTTATGGGTAGATGAAGATATTGTCAGAATGTCAGTACACAGCGCCTAACAAGGCTCCTGTTCTGTTTGCTCCCAGGAGTTGAGAACGCCTCTGAATGAAATGAAATGGCCTGCTGGGGGTATATGATGTAAAATCAGTGAGCCTGCGCATGTGTGGGGTAAAGACTATAAATCCATATTTACTTTATACCTTTAAAAACATCGGCTGCCTTAGAGCTGAGCTCGTTCATGGCTTGTATTTCCTATCACAATCATGGCTTGTTTTTCCCATTACAATCATGGCTTGTATTTTCTATTACAATTATGGCTTGTATTTCCTATTACAATCAGGGCTTGTATTTGCTATCACAATCATGGCTTGTATTTCCTATTACAATCATGGCTTGTATTTCTTATTACAATCATGGCTTATATTTCCTATTACAATCATGGGTTGTATTTCTTATTACAATCATGGCTTGTATTTCTTATTACAATCAGGGCTTGTATTTCTTATTACAATCATGGCTTGTATTTCTTATTACAATCATGGCTTGTATTTCTTATTACAATTACCTATTACAATCATGGCTTGTATTTCCTATTACAATCATGGCTTGTTTTCCTATTACAATCATGGCTTGTTTTTCCTATTACAATCATGGCTTGTTTTCCTATTACAATCATGGCTTGTATTTCCTATTACAATCATGGCTTGTTTTTTCTATTACAATCATGGCTTGTTTTTTTTCTATTACAATCATGGCTTGTATTTCATATTACAATCATGGCTTGTATTTCTTATTACAATCATGGCTTGTATTTCCTATTACAATCATGGCTTGTATTTCCTATTACAATCGTGGATTGTATTTCTTATTACAATCATGGCTTGTATTTGCTATTACAATCATGGCTTGTATTTCTTATTACAATCATGGCTTGTATTTGCTATCACAATCATGGCTTGTTTTTCCTATTACAATCATGGCTTGTTTTCTATTACAATCGTGGATTGTATTTCCTATTACAATCATGGCTTGATTTTCATATTACAATCATGGCTTGTATTTCCTATTACAATCATGGCTTGTTTTTCCTATTACAATCATGGCTTGTTTTTCCTATTACAATCATGGCTTGTTTCCTATTACAATCATGGCTTGTATTTCATATTACAATCATGGCTATAACGGAAGTAAAGGTATTTCCTATTACAATCATGGCTATTAAGGAAGTAAGGTATTTCCTATTACAATCATAGTTATAACGGAAGTAAGGTATTTCCTATGACAATCATGGCTATAACGGAAGTAAGGTATTTCCCTACTACAATCATGGCTATAGTTCTAAATGATTAAGTATTTTTTATTACAATCATGGCTATAAAGGAAGTAAGATATTTCCTATTACAATCATGGCTATAACGGAAGTAAGATATTTCCTATTACAATCATGGCTATAACGGAAGTAAGGTATTTCCTATTACAATCATGGCTATAACGGAAGTAAGGTCTTTCCTATTACAATCGGCTATAACGGAAGTAAGGTCGAACATGATGACCATTCGTAACAGTGAGGATCATGACAAAATATCAAAAAGAAGGAAAATTATCACGGCCATCAGTCGGTGGCCGAGTGGTGAGCTGCCGGAATGAGGATCATGAGATACCAAGTTCGAATCCTGGCAAAGCCAGGCCCTGACGTTTGTTCCTTGGGAAGTACACATAATACGCATTTCCCCCACTCGAGCCAGATACCAAAATGGTACAAACACTAGCTTGGGAGTGAAATTCGCTTCATGCTATAGAAATCGAGATAAGCTCCGGCTCTGTGGGTCGTAATGGCCTTGATGGAACTTTTTTCACACTTTCTCCGAGGTCTGCCTTTTGGTCTTTTACCTTGGGCTTTAGCACTGTATACTGATTTAGCTATTTTATTGTTATTCATTCTGTTTACATGCCCAAACCATCTCAATTGATTAGTTTCTATCTTAGTTTTTATGCCATCTGCTTTGGTTTGATGTCTTATTGTTGTGTTTCTGATTTTGTCTCTTTCCTTTTCCCTACTACTCTTCTTATATATTTCATTTCAGCTGCCTGTACTCTACTGTATTCTCTACTGTCTAAGGTCCAGGTTTCGCTGCCATAGAGAAGAATAGGACAATAAACTGTATTGTATACTGCCATTTTGGTTTTTTGTTGACAATTCTTGCTTACCTACAAAAATCTTTCCTAGATGATTGTATATTGCACTTGCCTTTATAATTCTCTGGCTGATTTCTTCTCTTAGTTTTCCCTCTGAGTTAATCATTACTCTAGGTAATTGTAGCTTTGAACTTGTTCTAAATTTTCCCTGCCCAATTTAAGATTTTGTGTTTTAGCTTCCATAGTTACTAGCATTTTTTTGGTTTTCTTTGCATTTACTCTCATTCCTCTATTAATTAGTTCATTGTTCATAATGTTGATATTCGACTGAAGGTCCCTTTCTGATTTTCCAAACAGAACTAAATCATCAGCAAATGAAAGCATTGATACATTTACTGGTTTGAGCTTCCACATACCTTCATTCATTTTCTTCATTTTTGAGGATGCCTTTGTGACTGAATCCATAAATGTAATAAACAAAAGAGGACTTAGGATACAAACCCTGTCTTACTCCTATATCAACATCAAATTCTTCAAATATGTTTCCAGCTACTCTCACTGCACATGTTGGTTTATTGTAAAAACTTTTAATGGCTTCTATTAAATTTTGCTCTACATTGTGTTATTTTAAGGAATGCCATAGTTCGTCCCTCCTCACAGTGTCAAATGCCTTTTCTAAGTCAATAAAACACAGGTGCAAGTCAATGTTTCTCTCAATGAATTTTTCTATTATTTGTCTAATTGTAAATATGTGGTCTTGTACACTTTTTCCTGGTCTAAATCCACTCTGATGTTCTTCAATCTGATCCTCTACTCTTTTCCTTAGTCTCATTTCCAGTATCCTGAAATATACTTTTCCTGGAATGCTAAGTAGTGATATCCCTCTATAGTTTGAGCATTCCATAGTTGATCCTTTCTTATGTATTGGTACTACCGTTCCCTTTTTCAAGTCATCTGGCACCTGTTTGGACTTCCATGCTTGTTGGCATATTGCATGTAGTAGTTTGTCTGCCTCTCTCCCTTGGTTTTTAATCATTTCTGGATAAACTTGATCTGCTCCTGGGGCTTTTCCTAATTTCACTTTTCTTATAGCTGTTTGGATTTCTTCCATTGATATATCTACATCTTCATCTGTCTCCTCTGGATTACTTGTTACTCTTACTAATTGATCTGTACTCATTGTTTCATACGTTCTGGAGGGATTATGTAATTGTTGAAAATACTTTCTCCCTGTTTTCATGATTTCGCTGTCTCCTTTCATTTTTTCTCCTTAAGCATTCTTATTTTGTCGTATTGGGCATGCTTTGGTCTTTTCATTGCTCCCCAGAACAGCTTTTGATTTCCTTGATAGCTTTCTTGAAGTCTTTGTCCAAACTCTTCCCATTGTTCTTGTTTTGCTTTCCTAACTTCTTCTTTGACGATAGTTTTTTTTATTCACGTAATCTATACTATCCTCTGGTCTCTTTTTTTGCAAGTATTTCTTCCAGGCATCCTTCTTTTCTTTGATCTTAGTTTTGACATTCTCATTCCACCATGCTGTTCTTTTCCTATCTCCTTTAATTTGTTTCCTACCACAGATCTCTTCAGTACAACTGAGGAGTGTTTCTTTATACATTTGCCACTTTTCTTCTATTGTGCTATCATTCAGATCCATCTGTCTTTCACTGATAAATCTTTCTTTCCTAGATTTTTGTTTGTTTTACTTCAGTTTCATTTAGTTCTCTATTTTGAATTTAGTAATTTCTTCTCTTTCCTTTTCTGTTTTTGTTTACTCTTGTAATCTCATTTTGTAAATCAAGGGAGATCTACTAAATATTTCTGCTCCTCATTGACTTTTCACACCTGTCTTCATTTACTCTTGTATATTTGTGGATATCTTTGTGAGGAAAAACGTGTTTCTATTTTTTTATGTTATTCTTTGAGGGCAAAAAAAAATCTATTAGTCTCTCTCCATTTGGAAAGTTGTTGTCTCTCCTTCTTTACCTATTACTCCTCCTGATTTTTCTACATTGTTGCCTACTCTAGCATTTAAATCTCCTAAAACCATTAGTTCCTGTTTGTGTTTAAGATTTTTGCAGCTATTTGTAAATCGTTTTCGAAGGTATCTTTTTCTTCTTTAGTGGCGTCTTTGTTTGGTCCATAAGCTATTAATAATTTAATTTCTCTTCCTTTTGGTTTAATTTTTACCTCTAATAGCCGTGGGCTTAAAAAATGTCAGGCTTTCTAGTAGCTTTTCATGCTTTTTATGCACTAGGAGCCCTACTCCTGCTCTAGCTCTATTCTTGATATCTACTCCTGAAAAGATTAAAATATTATTTGGTCCTACATTTTCTATTCCTTGTCCTTTTTTCTTTTGTTTCTGTAATAACCAAAATGTCTACTTTGAAATTTTCCATTTCTTCAACTAATTCTAACTCTTTTCCATTTATTGCCCTAACGTTCCATGTTCCAACAATCACAGTCCGTGTTCCTTTCCATTTTCGTCGTTGAAAGGTCAAGCCGGTTATATTATATTTATTTCTCTGCATCAGTTAAGTTTCGGATAAGCAGTGGATTAGCCCACTGTACCTTAGGTAGATGGACCCCCTACCAAACCTTATTTTCTGTCAGGGTTAACTCCCTTAGCGTTTGGTTATTCAAGACCAGCCTGCAAGGCAACAGGTTGTTATTTTCTGTCAGGGTTAACTCCGTTAACCTTTGGTCAAACAAGACCGGCCTGCAAGGCAGCAGGTTGTTTTCTGTCAGGGTTAACTTCCTTAGACTTTGGTCAGCCAAGACCGACCTGCAAGGCAGCAGGAGACATGTGGGGGGGCGGGATCATCTACTCCCCGTACAGGTGCTTACCTGTCCACTGCCCGGAAACATTAATTCATGCAGGTAAATAGAACATATTAAGGGCGTAGTCATTAATACTAGAAACAATAATTCACGCAGATAAATAGAACATTGAGGGCGTACTCATTATACTAGAAACATTAATTCTCGCAGATAAATAGAAATATCAAGGGCGTAGTCATTAATATTAGAAACATTAATTCATGCAGATAAATATTTTAATATCGGGGACTATATTTGAACAACATACCACCCTAGGGGAAAATGTCGCTGTTTCTCTCGACCTTGTGGAAAATTAAAACAAGGCAACGGACAAGTTTGAAATGGTCTTTGTTATGTGTTCAAACGACTGTTGGCCAACGTCAATGGATAGATTGGTAGTGGCAATAATAATAACAACCCGTGTTGGTGACAGTCCTGAATACAGACACAATGTCAATATGTTGCTGCCTAATAATACAAATTATCAGGGTTGGCAAAAATAAAGATAATTGTTCTTTTAATGTACTGGCAATCAAAAACAAATAACCACTCTATATTTACAATGATGATGGTATTGATAATAGTTTTATAGATGATGGTAAGGATGTTCTTTTCTTTCTTCTTAACAAAACATAATAAATGGATTTTTTAGCATTTGGTCATTTTTATTAGACATTTTTAATGGATGATTTTTGGTCTTTAACAATAGTTTGAATATATATACATATTTAACACAAGCATGCCCGTAGACAATGATGATTATGCTTACTCTTTTAGCATATTCGTTATTTTCAACGATGAACTACTTAGTAGGTTACCGGATGCAAAGTGATGTCAAGTACCGGTACAGTATTCGATACCTTAGTAAGGCGAGTTTTTCATTGCAGATATAATTACCGGAAATGAAGGAATGAGTAAAATTAACAAATAAATTTCGTGGATCGCAGGCAGAACAGTTTTTCCCAGTCGATTGAAATACTAATTTGACCCAAGACTTTATTCGCTAAGAACCTAAAGCAGGCTATTTGGAATCTACATGCGAAATATGTAGCCTGTAGGTGCAGTGGTTCCTGAGTTTAGAGCGGTCCAAGTTTGAGATGCACAGTCTTGTTTTGCCAGCGATCCACGAAACTTTTTTATTGTTAATGTTATATTTTTACTCATTCCTATTTGACTTAACCCTGCATCTGGTAACCTACTTTTATTGTTATTGTTACTTATTCCTTCATTTTACGGTCATTAGATAATTATGCAATGAAAAGTCCGCCTAACCTAAGTATCGAACAGTGTATCGGTACTTGATATCACCCTGCACTATTGTGTAGTTCATCCTTGCAAAACAAAAGAATGTGGTAAAAGAGTAATCATAATCATCATTGTCTACGGGCTGGCTTGTAAATTATTGTTAAAAAATAACTTTATTGAAATTATTTATGTCTTCATTGTAATACAAAATATCTCTCAATATGATAAAAACTCGTATTGTAAAAAATCTCTGCTGGTGCGAGGCTTTTCTTGGGTTCAAAATGTGAACCCACATTTTGAACCCATTGTTTCTCATCAGCTTCAACCAATGACAGGTGTGAGTCACATTTAGTTAAGTTGTTATTCTTATCCAAATGAATGCCGCCAGTCATGTGTGAGTGACTTCTCTCTCTCTCTCTCTCTCTCTCTCTCTCTCTCTCTCTCTCTCTCTCTCTCTCTCTCTCTCTCTCTCTCTCTCTCTCTCTCTCTCTCTCTCTCTCTCTCTCTCTCTCTCTCTCTCTCTCTCTCTCTCTCTCTCTCTCTCTCTCTCTTGTGCGTTAGGCTAAACAGGTATATATAGGCTTAAAGATATAATATAAATGTATCTCTAACTTGAAGAGTTACTCTTGAGCTAGATTTCTGGATCTAAATGGTTCTGTGATTTTGAATAATATTGGCCTTGGTAGCGTGTATCATCTCGTGTTCAGTTTTACCTTCAGTTGAGGATTCAAGTCAGGATTTGGTGACTCGCCTTTTAACTCGTTGCATCATTTATAGACATATGTTAGAAGCGTGCAACACTTCCTATCACAAGAACTAGCTCTAGATCTAGATCTAGATCTAGTTCGATGTCGACCCTAATTTTTGACAGTTCTCCCTGGTGTTTAGGATTCTCTTTAATTTTTTGTGTTTCAGTTTCTTTTTCTTTCTTTTTTAGCTTTAGATCTTTAGATCTAGACTACACCATTGATTTCCGATTGAGTTCAATTCAATTACTTTATTGCTTTCCATAGGGAAATTTGAAATGTGTTTATTTTAGATTAGATTTAGATCTCGATCTAAATAGATCTAGATTTAAAGTTAGATCTAGACTTGATCTATACTGTTATCTTGAATTTTGTATAACACATGTATCGGTAATTTTACGGTTTAGCGGCGTAAAAGAAAGTAGGTCAAGTTGTAGGCCTACTGGATGTCGGTATCAGCTTAGATATACCTTTAGAGGTGAGAATGGCAAAATCTATCCACAATCCCTTAGGCCTACACTGAACACCCTTCCCACCCGCACCCGCCCGCCCCACTATAATCTAGGTCTATGGTGTGCCTATGCATTTGTAGACCAACCGATATATCTCTAGATTCTATAGATCTATAGGGCATAATATAGGCCTGTATTATACGACATGTAGATAATATAGAGAGTTAAATTATGTAGATTTAGTCTAGAATCTGAATTCTAAGAGCGAAAGTGATTGTCAATCTGGAAATGCGGAAACAAAGTTATTGTTGGCTTTGCCTAGATCTGGCTGACCAATAGACTGGGTCTATATAAGTACATGTTTTCCATATTATCATATCACTAGAGTTATGTTATCTGAATACCTAGACTAGATATTTGATATCAATCTAGATTGATTTATATCGTATAGAGCTAGATCTAAATATCTAGATCAATATACTAGATTCTGGAGCCAGGAATGCTACCGTAGATCTCAGAGTCATGTTAACCATTTTGTACTTTGTCACCACACTGAGATTACCTGGCTAGATACTGATATAGATCTAATGCATGTAAAGATGTAGATCTAGTTTCTACAAGACTTGTCAATTCTGAGCTGGTACAGTTACTTTGTATTTTGTCACACTTGAGAACATGAAATGAGATCTAGATCTAATGCATGTAAATTGTAGTTCTGACAATATTTCTACAAGATCTAATTCTGAGCTGGCACAGTTGTCCACGTGAGAACATGAAAAAAGAACTAGAATCTAAATCTAAAGCATGTAGAGTTTTAAATCTCTAGACTGTTACAGTAGTTACCCTATAGTATAAGGCCTGTTGAACAAGAAATGAGACTCAGATCGGCGCTGAGCCGAGTGTTGTCAAGTCTCTACTGTTTATGGTTCTCCAGATACCTAAAGCGTTTGAAAGTTTCAATGACGAGCTCTCACGCTTATCTAGGCATATTTGAAAACCCTTTTACAAAGGCTTGAGTATTGAGTAGTCCAGCTGACCACAACATAATCGACAGGGCCTGTACTGTGTGTGCATTCTTTGATCATATTTGCCAGTGTCATCAACGGACATTTATTGTTTGGTCTTTTCAAAGAGCACAATGTTATAGGCTAGATCTAGTTATCATGAACAAAATGAAATAATATTCATTGACTAACTTAACTCAAAGGTGTTTGTAGAATCATGAATCTAATGATTGTAAGTAGTGGAATAAAACAAAACTGTATCCAATTGCTCATTATATAGATAATATTGATTCTTAATCATTTTTCAATTATTCTCATGCAAATGCCATTCAGGGAGATAGATTCAAGATAGGGCCTATATATAATAATAAGATCTTCTTCTTTAAGACATAATTCTTTTATTGTAAGAACAGTCAAAACATGGAACAGTTTACAGTTTAAAACAGAAAAAACTGTTCATTCTTTAAAAAATGACATTGATAAGGAGCTCTATAATTTAAACTATTTGTATGATGAATGAATGTGCATTGTTCTTATAGATTACTGTATGTTATTTCATGTTTAAAACTCAATGATTGTATTAAGATATAACAATATGGGGCGTTTAAAGGTCAAATTTAATAACCTTTCTAGCCTCTGATAGGAATTTTTAAAAAAACCCAACAAACTCTTCAATTACCTTGTGATTTTTTAAAAATCACTGCATTTGGTGTACGGGGCAATATTTTAATAATGCAATTTATTCTTAAAACGTTGTTTGAAGCCAGTAGCAATGCTAATCTGATCATAATGTATAAACATGTAGATATAATATAAAGTAGCTAGCACTAAGACTTTTTTGTGTTAAATATTTATTTTATGATATGAATGTTTCTACAAAAACAGAAACAAAAAAAAACATTGTTTCGTTGACAACTCACTTTTTGTTTATAAAACTCATGTTAATATCAACCGAGATCGCTTCATCGGCCTCGATCTTCTTGGATTTGTTCTTTGTACATCTGCAGTACAGTAAGATCATGTTTTAGATTTATACATAGATCTATCTGGAGCGGTGAACCGGAATAACATCTGCGGATACAGCTAGTAGTAGCACATATATTAGTAGTAATAATAGTAGTAGTAGTAGTAGTAGTAGTAGTAGTAGTAGTAGTAGTAGTAGTAGTAGTAGTAGTAGTAGTAGTAGTAGTAGTAGTAGTAGTAGCAGTAGTAGTAGAAGAAGTAGCAGTAACAACAACAATAATATAATATTTATAATAATCATCATCATCCTTGTTCATTAATCTCATCAAGTCAGTTGAAGAGTTGCCACACTGAAATCAGCTGATAGGTTACAAAAGGCGTCAAACGACTTTCTATTCAAGTAGGATTATTGCCAGACTAAGCGGGTCTTACTTCACTCCAGATGCTAGTAGTCCCAGGCCTTCTGATTGGCTGACATTTGTTGAACTGCTTTCAGTAGTAGAAATAGAGAGATAACACGGTGTCCCCTGATAAGGCACATGTGATATATATATAGAGACAGTTCTCTTAAAGGGCACCTTTTTATAACGTTGGTAATAAGGGGAAATTTGGTTGGTTACTGAGATGGTTGCTGCTAGGATTAGGATAGTGTGTATACGGTACTGGAGTCATTGGACTATCATTGTGAAATGAGCAATGTCTCAGTCTCAGCGCTGTATGCTTCGTGTTTGACCTTGGTTTTGGAAACAAAACAAACTTTGTATTGAAATATTTCTACTTGTAATTATCATTTATAATGCAACGTATCCTATCATACTACATGTGCTTACTCTCCCAAAGAGAATGGTGCCTCTCTAGAAAATAAAATGTAAAGGGAGGTTGACCTCTTTGCATTTAAATGGAACTGAGGGTTGCGATTACGTTAGGCAGAAAATTCGACTGAGTTTTAGAAGAGCTTAGAGAGTATCTCACTAGTCTCAGGTAGAACAGAATTTAGAAGGGAATGGAACAGGCTCGTGAAAATTTTGAATCGTTCTTTGGCATTGTTCAGAAGTTTTGGGCGTTTGCTGATTAAAAAAAGTATTTTCTCATTATGATTTAGCTTAGAGAATCAGCTTCCAGACTTTTGTTCATTTTCTAGGTCGTTTGTACAATTCGATTTTGTGTTTTCCCCTACATGGCTTGATGGATATTCAAAAGTGATTGGGCTTTTTCCGCCTTCTATATCGGAGACATTAATGAGTTTCATCCTTGATGCGTGTTAATATTTTTTCTTCATGTTTTGGATATTCTCACTGTGGGAAGTAACATAGTGTAATTCCATAAGCGTGTTGTATTAAATTAAATAAGCCATTCCTGTGACACGATTTGTATTATGGTCTGCTAGCAAGCTCTAGAACATGATTAAGAAGAAGAACCTCAAGAAACGAGAACCTCCGAAGGCAGTAAGTAGTATACTATACCCGTTGGCAGAGAGATTGCAGAAGAAGTAGAAGTATAATATATTATTATTATATACCTATTTTATATTATGTTATACTGACAAAATAAGCCGCCCTCCCAAAGAGAGACCCCTCCTCCCTCCCCCCGCCACCATCCGAATAAGTGAAAACCCCAACAACACCACCAACAGCAACAACATGTCGAAGGGAGCAGCAACTGCCAGCTCCCAAGCAGCAGGTGCCATGCTGAACGCCAACAGCAACAACAGTAACACCGGTGGCGGTGGCGGTGGCGCGTCGGGCGTCAACTGAAGCCCAAGATCTCGCTGCTCAACGGCGTGACCGTTATCGTGGGCTCTATCATCGGCTCGGGTATCTTCGTGAGCCCCAGGGGCGTGCTGCTCTACAGCGGCAGCGTGGGCGTGTCCATCCTGATCTGGGTGCTGTGCGGCGTCTTCTCATGATCGGCGCCTACTGCTACGCCGAGCTGGGCACGGCCATCGCCAAGTCGGGTGCCGACTACGCCTACATCTTCGACGCCTTCGGGCCCTTCCTGGCCTTCCTGCGCCTGTGGGTGGAGTGCGTCATCGTACGCCCTGCACCACGGCCATCGTGGCGCTCACTTTCGCCTACTACGTCATCGAGCCGCTGTTCGTCGGCTGCGACCAGCCAAGTCGGCCGTCACCTTGCTGGCGGCCCTTTGCATAGGTAAGCGTATTTCATTTGGGGACTGGGAGTTGTCTCCTCGTTCCCTTTATTCTCTCCCTCTGGTCGGTCAAATTTTTTAACGAAATCTTTAATTCATTAAAAAAAGATAATTATGCGAACTTCTCTCTTTGAAAGCGTGTCAGATCGGTCACACGTACTGTGCTGCTGCTTACCATTTGGATATTTAACGATTTGATGAGAGGTATACTATTCTTCTTCTACTCTCTCTCTCTCTCTCTCTCTCTCTCTCTCTCTCTCTCTCTCTCTCTCTCTCTCTCTCTCTCTCTCTCTCTCTCTCTCTCTCTCTCTCTCTCTCTCTCTCTCTCTCTCTCTCTCTCTCTCTCTCTCTCTCTCTCTCTCTCTTGGCTTTCCACTGAAGCCGCCGCCATACGGTTTCAACTGCCTGTCGGTACACGAAGAATACACATCACACTCACACACACACACACACACACACACACACACATAGCAACAACAACAAAAACAGCAGCACAGCCAGCCTAACCCAAAGAGGGGAAGAGTTGTATTGCTTTGGAACCAATGGACGCCGAGTGGAATCGCCTACATTGTTTTGCTATAAGGACGGTAAACATAATGCAGCCACCTTACAGACGGTGTTTGCAATACATTGTGTACCGGATTGTAGTAGATATTTCTTTATAACGTTTCTGGTGCATATATATATATATATATATATATATATATATATATATATATATATATATATATATATATATATATATATATATATATATATATATATATATATATATATATATGCTTGTATGTATTCTATTCTATCATATTATACAAAGGTGTATGCATGTGATCGTGTATGTATTCAATATCCCCATGCGTTTGGATATTAGACTATAAACATACACACACACACACACACACACACAGACCCACATAACAGATCTATAATCATATACCGGTATGCATAAAATCATAAAACCAGGTGTGTTATGTAAATAGCGCCACTATCTGTTAAAAGGTAGTACAATTTATGCTCTTTAAAAAAATTTTGTACATATTTTGTTGAGAACTAATAAAGTGTTACATGAAAAGCTAAGATGCGACACAATTGTACATTACAGTACTTACAGAAAGTGAAGGCAGTTAGTCTACTGGTGTTTAAAAGTTGCTGCCATTCTTGCGATATTCTTCACGGTGGTCATCATTTCCTCATTTTCGAGCTTTAGATGATGACGCAATCTTATGTTTACAAACAGTGTCACGACCAGGCGCATGGTGTCACACTTGTCACAATCATCTAAACCAGTCAAACCCACAAGATGGAGAAGAAACAGCCATGAGTTGTCTGGTGATGCTGCATCTTATTCCAGCAATGTGAAGACAAGGCAACACACCAAACTACGAAAAGGTTCCTCAGCCTTCGAGCATATTGTTTGGAGAGCATTACTCGGAGCTTTGAGCCCCCTCTTTCACATCGCAAAAAAAATTATTTTCGTTGATAAATGTGTGTATGGGTTTGTTTGGATATGTGGTGGTGGAAATCGATTCGCTGCAGCACATACACACCTTTTCTTTAAGCTTTAACACAATGTGCCCACATATATATATGCAATTATATTTTGCTGTTCGACTAAATCAGGGACATCAGAGATCGCGTTTCTCACTATGTCGTGAATCGATCGTGGCACATCTGTTGTCAGTCTCCTTGGGTATGAGGTAAGACTGTTTGCACTAAGATGGTTCATACTGAAAAGAGTGGTGTCGAGATCTGCTTGGCAATTTTGATGACGGGATGTCGTTGTCACTGACTCAACCATTGCTTGCCGTATGGACGCTCTAATTTCACGTGCATCTGGGTTTACTCGATGCCCACCTTTTCCTCTGATAACGGAAAACAAGTTTCCAAACAATCTTGATTCAGTCTCGTAGTCAAAAGAAATCGAAAGCTAAAGTTCTCATTCAAAATCGCGCCAAAGTTCCCGTTCAAAAGCCAAGCATCTTAAGGGCATTGAAAGCTTGAAGCCAGCCTTGAATACAAGGAAGGCTACCCGATTTGTTCAAGCATTTCAGGTTTTCAAACTACATTTTGGCATTTCGAAGAAATTCCATATGACCAGAGGTAGCTGTGATGGCATGCCCCAAAGTACTGGTGGAATGGAAACTTCTACTATTGAAACAGTTAAAGATTTGATCAAACTTTTCAACAAACTCAGCTGTCGTAGATGCTTCTTGGGGGGAGAGCTTTGAATCTGACCAGAGTTGATATACCCGCTGCAAGGGTATGGTTAAGAACTTGTACTGGTAAGCTTACTCGAAGTTTAGCAAAATTGGGTAGGTCAATATGTTTTTTTGGTTAATTTAGGGGCCATCCGGATAGGCATGGAAGTGTCGTGGTCCAAGAAGGTTTTGACATGCCTCCTATTTGACAGTTTTATCATTCATTGAATATCCATGGGCCTTGAAATTGTTTTTTATGTTTTTAATGAGATGTGGAGGATCGAAGAGGACACACGTCCTATTTCCATTCCTATTTCCAGTTAAGTAGACACAGCCAGGTAGGGGTGAGTGGTAGACACAGTCAGGTAGGGGTGAGTGGTAGACACAGTCAGGTAGGGGTGAATAGTAGACACAGTCAGGTAGGGGTGAGTGGTAGGCACAGGTCAGGTAGGGGTGAATAGTAGACACAGTCAGGTAGGGGTGAGTGGTAGACACAGTCAGGTAGGGGTGAGTGGTAGACACAGTAGTGGGACACAGTCAGGTAGGGGTGAGTGGTGTAGGGGTGGTAGTAGACACAGTCAGGTAGGGGTGAGTGGTAGACACAGTCAGTCAGGTAGTGGGTGTAGGGGTGAATAGTAGACACAGTCAGGTAGGGGTGAATGGTAGACACAGTCAGGTAGGGGTGAATAGTAGACACAGTCAGGGTAGTGGTAGGTCAGGTAGGGGTGGTAGACACAGTCAGGTAGGGGTGAATAGTAGTCAGGTAGGGGTGAGTGGTAGACACAGTCAGGTAGGTAGGGGTGAGTGGTAGACACAGTCAGGTAGGTAGGGGTGAATAGTAGACACAGTCAGGTAGGGGTGAGTGGTAGACACAGTCAGGTAGGGGTGAATAGTAGACACAGTCAGGTAGGGGTGAGTGGTAGACACAGTCAGGTAGGGGTGAGTGGTAGACACAGTCAGGTAGGGGTGAGTGGTAGACACAGTCAGGTAGGGGTGAATAGTAGACACAGTCAGGTAGGGGTGAGTGGTAGACACAGTCAGGTAGGGGTGAGTAGTAGACACAGTAGACACAGGTAGGGGTGAGTGGTAGACACAGTCAGGTAGGGGTGAGTGGTAGACACAGTCAGGTAGGGGTGAGTGGTAGTAGGGGTGATAGTAGACACAGTCAGGTAGGGGTGAGTGGTGTCAATAGTAGACACAGTCAGGTAGGGGTGAATAGTAGACACAGTCAGGTAGGGGTGAGTGGTAGACACAGTCAGGTAGGGGTGAATGGTAGACACAGTCAGGTAGGGGTGAATAGTAGACACAGTCAGGTAGGGGTGAGTGGTAGACACAGGGTAGGGGTGAGTGGTAGACACAGTCAGGTAGGGGGTGAATAGTAGACACAGTCAGGTAGGGGTGAATAGTAGACACAGTCAGGTAGGGGTGAATAGTAGACACAGTCAGGTAGGGGTGAGTGGTAGACACAGTCAGGTAGGGGTGAGTGGTAGACACAGTCAGGTAGGGGTGAGTGGTAGACACAGTCAGGTAGGGGTGAGTGGTAGACACAGTCAGGTAGGGGTGAGTGGTCAGGTAGGGGTGAATGGTAGACACAGTCAGGTAGGGGTGAATAGTAGACACAGTCAGGTAGGGGTGAGTGGTAGACACAGTCAGGTAGGGGTGAGTGGTAGACACAGTCAGGTAGGGGTGAATAGTAGACACAGTCAGGTAGGGGTGAGACACAGTCAGGTAGGGGTGAATAGTAGACACAGTCAGGTAGGGGTGAGTGGTAGACACAGTCAGGTAGGTGGTGAAGTGGTAGACACAGTAGACACAGTCAGGTAGGGGTGAGTGGTAGACACAGTCAGGTAGGGGTAGACACAGAGGTGGTAGACACAGTCAGGTAGGGGTGAGTGGTAGACACAGTCAGGTAGGGGTAGACACAGTCAGTGGTAAGACACAGTCAGGTAGGGGTGAGTGGTAGACACAGTCTCACAGTCAGGTAGGGGTGAGTGGTAGACACAGTCAGGTAGGGGTTGGTAAACACAGTCAGCAGTCTCACTCAGTGAGTTTGGTTGTTGCGCCTTGACATTAACATTTTCGGGCACAGTCCGATACGGATGAGACACGATATGGCTTCAATAATCAATTCCTTCAGTAGTTAATAACCCCTCTTGAAAGCATATAGGCAAATGGTTGCTTCCAGTTGCTATAGAGACCCGTGGTAAAAAAAAAAAACAAGAGCATGACTGGCGGATATTTGGTCCTGGCACTGTTTCCAAAAATCTTTCAGGCCTTCATTTTGGTCGTGTACTGGGTCATATGACAATGTCCTCTTTATCGCCATTTCATGGAACCAAATTGAGCAAGCTTTGTCAGGTGCGCTCATCGAACTTATTCTAATTTTCATTAATGAGAGAATCGACTCATAGAAGCAGGGATAGACCGACATGTTTTTCAAAGACAATTGAAGGGTCCTTGGTGACGGCAAAGTGAACAAATTGTTGCAACAGCTTATATGCTTTGCGACTCGCATGGAAAACGGAAAGCGCAAAGCTCTTGTCGGGAGTCCATCTTCTATCACTGGCTGCAAGACTTGACATGCGGATTTCAGTCAGAATAAATTGGACTGCGGTTTCTGGTAGATGCTTTTCCAACACATCTTTTAAGGATGCTTCATTTTGATCAATAGTTGTGGTTGTGTGGTTTTAAATTTTTCATGAGTCGAAAAGTTTTTACCGTTTGTGAAATATCTATGATCAATTCACGCCAAAACAACTTGAGTTATAAGTTATAAAATGAAACTTTATTGAGGAAATAACGTATAGTAATATTGTAGAGTCGAAGCAAAATACAATTGCTCTTCACGAGGACGGGACGAAGTGACTCCAGACAACGAATACAAACTCTCACCTAATCTAATAGTAATACCATTGCACCACCACCCACATCACCAGGAATCATGGGTTTTTCCGGTCATCAATCTTATAACTCGCACAGTAAGGCATTGTGAGCTAGATGCAGTCAGTGAGACTCCCGCCCAATTATAGGAGAGGGTGGTGAGAAGGCAATAGACGTAAGATCAGCGCCGTCTCAGGTGGAAGCCGTCATACCGATGCGCACACGGATTATAGCCTTTTTGAGAAAAGGATGGAAGATTAATGACCTTCATGTACGCACATACCCATGCGCTCAAAGATTCCACAAACACCCTTTCTTGATTGAGTTTTCACTTGATAGGTTGTACATTTTCTGCTGCATTTGAGGTATCAGTCTCTGGTGATGTTGGAGTTGGGGCGATCGAGATAACTGTGATGATGGTGCCTTTGGGTACATTTTGTTGCTTGGATCCTTTTCTTTGGAAGTGGTCTAGTGGATGGCAATGGAGGAAGGCGGATATGGCAAGTTGAAGATTGTACGGACAGCAGTTTTCCTGAGTCTGTTTGTGTGCAGGCTATAACTGATGTCTGTTTGCTGAAGCAGTCTATGAGATATAAAGCAAGAGGCTTCAAAATGTTCTGAGCAAAGAAAGGACGATTTCCTCAAAGCATCAGTAGGCTTTTTCAATAGATCTGCCCTCCGTGTATTTATGACCCATTTCTTACATCTGTGGTATAATGAAAGACAAGCACAGATCTATCAAGAGTTCTTTATATCACGGAAAATAACCGCCGCTCCCCCCCCCCCTGCCCTCCCCCCCGTCTTTCTCTCAAGCTTTCTCTTCTTCTTCTATCATTCATCAAATACTAATTTTAGTTATCAATCAATCAATCTACATTTAATTAATCAATCAATTATAATCATAATAAACTGATTTGACCATTAAATTAATCAATATCAAATTCGCAATTCGCAGCAAAGAAACAAGAAGAGAGATGTGAAGTATTACTACATTGCCTCGTGTCGAAGAATGAACGAAAGACTAGATGCAAACTTTGGGGTGCAAAACTCCCAAAGCTGAATCTCACGTAGAAAGTCAATAAAACTTTTGTGCTGAATGCTTGACCGAAGATAAGCAGGCTGAATCATCATTCCGTTATCAGCATTTATTGCTCTAGTGCGGCCGCTATTAACGCTCGCCTTATCGTATCAGACAAAGCCCAACCTGGTGCTGCATTATGCGAAGCGTGAACGACCTCCCTGGTCAGGTATCGGGGTTTCTTGCGTACTTTTGGCCATGTCAATTTTTGTTTGTGTATCAATATTTCTTTGTTAATCGTTTCAACCTCAAGCGACTTTAGGCGTATCATATGACAGGTCCCTACAAAGTTATGCAAAACGGAGATTCTCATGGAACAAAATGATAAGCTTTTTTGTTTCCGATTCAAGGGGCGTCACATATAATACGCATGTATTCTATTATGAAATGTCTTTAAATTCATGATAAGCCCAAATTCTAAATTTAATTTTCAACCTATTTTTCAAGATATCAATTTGTTGTTTATGACAAAGGCGTATCATATGATACGCCCTTGTTCCAACGTGCCCACGATATAGTCTAATGATAGACCCATGAGCTATAACTGATTGTCAGTTCATTCATTGTAAGGAAAGGATAGAAAAGACATGATATTATAGTCTAATGATTTCTTACCGGGTAGGATCCGACGAAAAACTGAAAAATGACAAATCTGGTCTTTTGTTCTTTGAATTAAAATATCCATAGGCAGAGCACCATTTGCAATGGCTGTACTGATTTCATTGCACCTGATAGAATGCTACAAAAGAAGGGCAGATTTCTTCTGAATTAAGTAACACGTGCGCGTGTTTACTATCCTTGTGCCTTCGGCGGGCTTTGTGGACCTAATTACAGCATTTGCGCCGGACTTCACCTCTTCCCTATAGGACTCAAAGTCTGACGTCACTTCCAGTGACAACCTCGACCTCTGGTTCTAAACAGTGAACCAAAGTGGCGGCCATCATGCTGTTCTCTATACGCTTTCACTTGCTTTAGCTTAATGCTTTGTACCAGACAGCAATCGTCAGTCAACGTCATCAATTCATGGCCTACGCTGATTTATGCCTTCTTGTCTTTTGCATTATCATCTACGTGATGAATTAATGAATCAAAATGAAGCTGCATTGACATTTTGCAAGGCCTTCTACGGAACTGGTGCATGATCAATTATTAAATTGATGGGCCGCGGCTGTGCCTTCTTCTGCCTGCTAATATTATATCTCAACATACCAATAACTGATGCTGTGTTCTACTAGTAAACACTACGGGCAGCTGTATTGTGTACATTTAATATGCTCCCCAAGGACTTTGAATATTTTTGTTTGTTTGAAATTGACCCTTACCACCCCAAGCAGTAACTTCAGGGCGAGTGAAGAGGATAATATAGCAAGATGAAAGACATTAACAAGAATGAAAGGAAAGAAATAAGACCTACCAGTAGCACTCTTCAACCACCCATTAATATGTGTGTGTGTGTGTGTGTGTGTGTGTGTGTGTGTGTGTGTGTGTCTATGAATTAATTTGATTGACGTGGAGATTAGAAAGTCATATACAATGTGTTATAACAGTTCAAGTAATGTTTCCTAAATCTACTTAGTAAATCTAAGAATAGGAAAACAATTTTTTTTAAACATTATCAAAATAACCACCGAGAAATAATTGAGAGATGGGACATGAATTTTGTTATTTCTATCATTTATGTTTTTCATCATACATAAAGGGGAGAAAATTATATTACATTTTACCAATACCATGGTGCTTCTTTGTTAGTTGATTGTATGTCTTTTTAATGTTATATTTTCAACTATCAATTACTCAATTAAGTTATAGTTACTATTATAACAATAATGAAACAAGCCTTTCACAACTATGGTACATATTGTTTTGCAGCAAAACATACAACCCCAGCATAATAAGGGGGATATAATATGTATAACATAGCCTAACTTATGAAAAAAACTTTTGAAAAAGTTAAAAGTGTCAGTTTCATATTGATAAATAATCATAGATATAGGCCTATATGTATTACTTTATTTTATGATTGATTTAGTTTACACTTCATGACATTTTTAGAATAAACAGAAAAATAATTCTCCCCCAAAAAAAAAAAAAATAAGAAGAAAAATAACAGACTTTCATCTTAAAATCAAAGTGATGAAATACATGTACGTTCATCTGAAATAAAATGTTGAGACAAATACAATTGAATAAAAAGAAAACACTGTGAACACAAGGCAGAATCAAACCCGCTACCTCCGCATAAGCCCTCATGCCTCGCCTTGTTATATGAAACTGATTTTGCTAAGGCATGTAGTAAGCATGGTCCGTAGTGCACCCTTTTTCCATGGCGAGGCGATGGGTGTCGAAGAAGAGGTTGCGGGTTCGATTCTGTCTGGTGCCATCGAAAACAAAAATATGATTGATACTATACAAAAACAGGATTGATACAATACAAAAATATGATTGATGCTATACAAAAATATGATTGATACAATACAAAAATATGATTGATACTATACAAAAATATGATTGATACTATGATTACAATAAAAAATATGATTGATACTATACAAAAATATGATTTATAGTATACAAAAATATGATTGATACTATACAAAAATATGATTGATAGTATACAAAAATATGATTGATACTATACAAAAATATTATTGATACTATACAAAAATATAATTGATACTATACAAAAATATGATTGATACTCTATACTTTAAAAATATGATTGATACTATACAAAAACATGATTGATACTATACAAAAATATGATTGATACTATAAAAATATGATTGATACTATACAGAAATATGATTGATACTATACAAAAATATGATTGATACTATACAAAAATATGATTGATACTATACAAAAACATGATTGATACTGTACAGAAATATGATTGATACTATACAAAAATATGATTAATACTATACAAAAATATGATTGATACTATAAAAATATGATTGATACTATACAAAAATATGATTGATACTATACAAAAATATGATTAATACTATACAGAAATATGATTGATACTATACAATAATATGATTGATACTATACAAAAATATGATTGATACTATACAATAATATGATTGACACTATACAAAAATATGATTGATACTATACAATAATATGATTGATACTATACAAAAATATGATTGATACTTTAGATACAAAGTTATTAACACAGTTAATTAATAACTTTATTAAAGAATAAAACAAAGTAGAAGATGAAAATGTTTCTCATGAGTGAGCTGACTTCTTCTCCTAGTTCGTTGGCGGAAGTTTTCTTCAACCGTAAATTTGAAAGGTCAAGTGTCAAGTAAGGGAGATCACTATGGTCGCTACATAACCCCCCTCCCAGCCGGATACAGTAGGAGCGATAGGATATAGAAGCTCAAGTTTATTGTCAGCGAAATCTCAAAGGGCGCTGTGGAATTCTGCCAGAGCGAGTTGTCGTACCGGTACTGGAATTGTCTGTCGATGGGGTAGGCGAAGGCGTCGGAGCTGGCCTGGAGATTGATAAGGGTTATTCCCTCGGACAGGGAACAGGTGTTCTGTCTTTGTGAATAGCTAACTGTGTGACGACGAGAGCTGCCTTTAGACGGTCGATTGAGACTGTTTCTGTGCGTCCTTTCACGTCGAGTGTGAAGTACTTGTCGCTCTATTTTAAAACACGATATGGCCCGTCATAGGGACGTTGCAGAGGGTGTCTGTGCGAGTCCTTCCGAACGTACACATGATCGGCTGACGCCAAGTTGGCAGGTACGTAGACAGTTTGTTTTCCATGAAATCTTGGTGGAGGTGGCTGAATGAAGCGCATGATTTGTTGGAGTTGTCTTAGGAACGGCAAGTCAGGTTCAACAGAGCGTGCCTCACGTGGTTGCAAAAATTCACCTGGTATACGGAGTGTCGAGCCATAAACGAGTTCGGCTGGTGAGCAGTCAGAGTCGACTCTCCAAGATGATCGAATACCCAACAGAACAATTGGAAGCTCATCAAACCAATTAGTGCTGGTTGTGCGAGCTTTGGAGTGATGCCTTGAGCTGCCGATGAAGACGCTCAACCATTCCATTTGCCTGTGGGTGGTAAGCTGTGGTGGTGTTGGCTTTAATGCCCAGGAGCATGTTTAACTGGGTCCAAAGTATGGAGGTGAACTGTCTACCCCGGTCAGAAGTTATATCCTCAGGTACTCCAAATCTTGCAACCCAGTGATGGAGAAGAGCTGAAGCGCATGTGGAAGCTTGAGCGTCAGGAACAGGAATTGCTTCAGGCCATCTCGTGAAGCGATCAATGATGGTAAACAAGTAAGTCATGCCTTGGCTTTCCGTAAGAGGTCCCACTAAGTCTACATGGAGACTACAGAACCTGTCGGATGGAGGGAGGCGTTCTGTGAGTGGAGAGCGCGTGTGTCTGTGAATTTTGGAGGCCTGGCAGTCAGGGCATTCCTTGCACCATTTACGTATGTCATGTCCATGCCACACAAAGCTTCATGGATGACTAACAGAAACGTGGATTTATCTTGTGTGAACCATGCGAGTCCGAAGGATGAGATGTCTTTTGATCAGTGTAGAGGAAAAGGGGCTTCTTAAGGCCGGTCGAATTGATGTCTTTGAAAAGGAAAGCGAGTAGGCCTGTGAGTGAGAGTCTTTTGGCAGCAAGTAAGTTTCGCAGTAGCACTAACATGATGCCCCAAGAAATCAAGTTCATGTGCCGAAAACGCATTTCTTTGTTAATGACCAGTCCATTTGAGACAAAAGTGTGAACAGTTGTTGAAGGTGTTGATTGTGCATGTGGGGAATGGCTGGCAACTAGAATGTCGTCAAGGTAGACAAATACAAAAGGCACGTCTCGGAGTATCCCATCCATGAGCCGCTGGAAAGACTGCGCAGCGTTTTTAAGGCCGCATACGAAGGAACTCCCAGAGTCCAAAAGGAGTGATCACAGCTGTCTTTGCTATGGATGATGGAGCCATGGGAATCTGATGATAGCCTCTGATCAAATCAATCTTAGAGAAGACTGTGCAACCTGCAAGATGACTGTTAAAAGCTTGAATATGTGGGAGTGGGTAACGGTCATCCTCGGTTGATGTATTCAAACGTGTAGTCACCACATGGTCGCCATTTGCCATCCGGTTTGGGAACCACGTGGAGAGGAGAAGACCATGGTGATTTCGATCGACGGACAATGCCCATTTCTTCCATCTGCAGGAACTCGGCTTTGGCAGCAGTAAGTTTCTGCTGGTCTAGACGTCGGGCTCGAGCGTGGGTTGGAGGGCCATGGGTTACAATGTGGTGTTCGACACCATGTTTGTTGATGGAGCTTTGAAAACATGGAGTGAGGAGCTCAGGGAATTGTTGAAGCAGGCTAGAATACCGATTTTGATGAGGAAGTCCCAAACCTGCTAGAGTAAGGGGAGATTTGGTTTCTTGGAGGAGAACAGAAATGTTATCCAACGACAAAAGGCGCCTGCCACGAAGATCAATGGCAAGTCCATGAGTTGTGAAGAAGTCTGCACCTAGGATAGGTCGTGTGACATCAGCGATGTAAAATTCATGGGTGTAGTGTCTCTTGGGACTAAACGTCAATGATATACTGCGTTTACCCCATGTGCGGATTGAAGTCCCATTAGCTGCGGAGAGTGTAGTGGAAGGGTGTTGAGTTCGTCGATCTTGTAAAGAAGAAGGGTACACAGATACCTCTGCCCCCGTGTTAACCAGGTAGGAGTGTCCAGATTTCTTATCCACAACTGAAAGCGTGCTTGATAGATTGGAAGTGCCAGCTGCTGCCACGCTTAGCGGCTGGCTAATTGTCTTTTTCTTTTCCCGAAGCTTTAGAGAGCAGGGACGAAAATTTACATCCTGGTTGGCAGTTTCGGGCTTGTGGTCCAAATCGAAGATGGTAAAAGCACACAGGAGGTGCACTGGACGCAGTGTTGGAGTCCACAGGACGTGCCATTTGTGTTCTGTGTCTTTTAACAGACTCGATAGTGGCGGAAGGTTGACCAGCATCCAGTGTAATCTGTTGTACGCCTGTACAACGGGCTTCACAAACACGGCCAGCAGCCTCTGCAAGTTTTTTTCGATGTCGCCGAACTCTTGGCCTGCTAGAATACTTTGCACGTTGGCGGGGAGATTGGAAAGAAAAAAGTGCCCTCTTCAAAGTTTGGGGTCGTCATTTAACGCATTTATCTTGCGAAGCAGGGCAGTGGGCTTTCTGTCGCCTAATCCGTTAAGATTTAGTAGCTCGCTGTCACGCTGAGCTTGGGTCTTGCCAAAGGCTTTGATGAGGGCCCCTTTCAGAGTAGTGTACTTTTCTGCTTCTGGAGGGTTAACCAATACATCCTGTACTTCTTCCGCTGTTTTGAAGTCTAGTGCGCTGACAACATAATCATATCTCGTTTGGTCCTGTATTATATTTTTCGTGCCAAACTGGGCCTCAACTCTTGCGAACCACACCTCTGGTGATGTGGACCAAAATTCTAGTAATTTAACAGATACCGCATTGAGTTGAACATTCCGCTGCATCGTTACTGCATGAAGTTGGCTTGTTAAGGCATCGAGTAGAGCCTGTGCCGACTCACCTTGTTGTTGAGACTGAGACTGAGACATTGTAATTATAATTATATTATATTATAAGGGTTAACAAAAATCTAGATTTAGATCTGAAAGTGTAAGATCCTTTTAGTGTGAGTCTAGATCTAGGTTTGACGAGTTCAGCGTCGGGGTCACCGATTTAGGATACAAAGTTATTAACACAGAACTATGTTCTCACAGTTAAATAACTTTATTAAAGAATAAAACAAAGAAGAAGATGAAAATCTTTCTCATGAGTGAGCTGGTTTCTTCTCCTAGTTCATTGGCGGAAGTTTTCTTCAACCGTAAACTTGGAAGGTCAAGTGTCAAGGAAGGAGATCACTATGGTCGCTACAATACTATACTAAAATATGGTTGATACAATACAAAAACATGATTCATACTATACTAAAATATGATTGATACTATACAAAAATATGATTGATACTATACAAAAACATGATTCATTTTATACAAAAATATGATTGATACTATACAAAAATATGATTCATACTATACAAAAATATGATTCATACTATACAAAAATATGATTGATACTATACAAAAATATGATTGATACTATACAAAAATATTATTGATACTATACAAAAACATGATTCATACTATACAAAAATATGATTCATACTATACAAAAATATGATTGATACTATACAAAAATATGATTGATACTATACAAAAAATATGATTGATACTATACAAAAATATGATTGATACTATACAAAAATATGATTGATACTATACAAAAATATGATTGATACTATACAAAAATATGATTGATACTATACAAAAATATGATTGATACTATACAAAAATATGATTGATACTATACAAAAATATGATTGATACTATACTAAAATATGATTGAAAAAAAGACAAGTATTTATTATAAGCTAATCTTTTCCCTCAGAATTACAGAATAAAAATCCAACGTGCTCGCTTGAGACCGCCCTTGGTCCATTTGAAAAATGATCCTGATAAGGACATTAATAAGAGACACATATTATTAACACACTGCCTGGATCAATCGAGTGGCAGCAGGTCAGCAGTGTAGTCCCCTTTTGGGCTGTCACAAGTGGTCTGTGATAGTGATATGTCCAATTTATCTTTCAACAAGACCTGAAAGAAACCAAAAGATTTGCGGTCAATCTTTAATTTAACAGAACCATCTCACTCTGAAGCAATAAAAACACTTTTTACATATTAGCTCCAATTATTGAACTAAATTTAGTTAAATATTTTAATCAAAAAGTAGCTAAATCAAATAATTACAATCATAATAATAATTACATTATTACTACTAATAACTAACTACTAACTGCTACTACTACTACTACTACTACTACTACTACTACTACTACTACTACTACTACTACTACTACTACTACTACTGCTACTACTACTACTACTACTACTACTACTACTACTACTGCCACTATTACTAGTGCATGTACTACTACTACTACTACTACTACTACAACAACTACTACTACTACTACTACTACTGCTACTACTGCTACTACTACTACTACTACTACTACTACTACTACTACTGCTACTACTACTACTACTACTACTACTACTACTACTACTACTACTGCTACTATTACTACTACTACTACTACTACTACTACTACTACTACTAAGTACTACTACTACTACTACTACTACTACTACTACTACTACTACTACTACTACTACTACTACTACTACTACTACTACTACTACTACTACTACTACTACTGCTGCTGCTGCTACTACTACATGCACTCCTATTAATGATGATAATTTAAATACTAATACTAGTTAAAATGATGATGATGATGATGAGGATAATAATGAAATGATGATGATGATGATGATGATTACAAATGTGACGGAATAAATAAAAATACTAGTAGGCCTAGATCTACATGAATCAATTGACAGTAGCATATAAAATGTTCACAACAATCAACATTGTGACTTACTGTTCTAAACGATAAATGATAGATCTAGAGCATGGGTAGCTTTAATGTAGTTGTGGTTAGTGGTCGCAGCAGCGGCAAAAGCAGGAAGTAGATCTAATGATTAATAATGTACTAATCTGATATTATCAGAACTGCTTGAAGTTGAAGTAAGACGACAAGAGCGCAAGAATTATAGACTTTAGCCGGTGCCATATAGCCTAATAGATTATTTAATGTAGAACAAGAAACAGTGATAAGTCTAGACTTAGGCCCTTAGTGATAAACAAAGCAAAGACAAAACTTACCTTCAAATTCACATAGTGATCTTTAATCCTCTTGCTAGCGCTATTAGTACGGGCAGTCTTCGATCCTTCCATGACCTCGTCACCAAAATGGAACTACATGCTCACTGTTGTACAAGTGTAGTTTGTTGCGATTTTCTCCTCTTGATATGGAATTTTGTTAGCTTTAAAAATACTTCAACAACGACGGGCACCCTAGATGGGACCCTCATACGCTTGCCTATTCATGGGTTATCTTGAGCATAGATTATACCAGGCGTACCCTGGCCCTCTGCCCAACAGCTATAGACGGTATATTGATGATGGGTTTGGTATCACGACGATGTCTGCGACTGATTTAGACCGTTTCTTCGATTTTGCAAACAACTTTTGCAAACCTATCAACTTCACTTTTACCCAGTCTACATCCTTGTTAACTTCTTAGACATCACCGTTTCTCTCTCCGAACATGGGCTTACAACTGCAATATTCTACAAAGATACAGATTGTCATAGCTATCTCCACTACACATCCTCTCATCCACCACGTTGCAAAGATGTTATTCCATACTCTCAATTCCTCCGTCTCAGACGCATCTGTTCTGCCGAGCACCTATTCACAGAGGAAGCGCCTAAGATGTTTGATTTCTTCCTACGCACAGGCTACCCTAGGGTAGCTTGTCAAGGCTTTCAGAGAGCTAAAATTGTACCCGGAAAAAGACGCCCTCAACATCGTAAGAAGAAAAAGACCAAACGCATACCTCTTATTAGTCTTATCCTTCCGTACCATCCGCACACACACACCATGTCATCCATATAGTCCGCAGAACCTGCCTATGACACGCTAGTGACGGGACTAGACGTTTTCCCTTCCCTTTCCGTTGATTGCCTTCAAGAGACACACACTCAGGATATGCTACACCTAGTTGATTGATTGCCTTCAAGAGACACACCAGCCTTCAGGATATCCTTGTGCACAGTCGCCTCTCTACTGACTCATCGCCGTCGGGCACCGTCCGATGTGAACGCACTAACTGCAAGACATGCCCCTTTGTAGACGGCTCCACAACCATTCACTCAGTTCCCTAGACAGACCTGGACAATGAATGGCCAATTCTCCTGCGTCTCTCGCAATGTATTTATGCTCTTCACTACAGTCATTGTGGAATGGCCTATATCAGAGAAACTGGCTTGCAACTCTCCAACAGATTTGGCCATCACAGGAGAGATATCGAATACTGCGAAAGCAAGCCGGTGCCTTTACATTTTAATGGACCAGGACATCGAGGAACCCATGACCTGAAAGTATGCATTCCCAGGTCATGTACCGGCGGTGCTGAGTCTATGAAGTCTTTAGAGAACCGGCTTATACTAGTAAGATTGGGCACATCAACCCTGACGGTATGAACGTCTTACACCAATTTGTATAATTTTCTCTGGAGTAACTTCCACAGTCGGGCACACGCTATTACTATCCTGACCCTTCACCATCCTCTACCTTACCCCATCCGCCCCCACCGCCCGCTCGAAACTATCCCACCCTAATCCTGCCCCCCACCCTTCCTATCCCGGGAAAAGTTGGGTCCCTCTGGCAGTTCATACCCCGTGTGTCCATCTATGGTAGCGTACTCAATGGTAGGCATCTTTGCACACTTTTAAAAAAAAATAATTTTTTTTACGTTCACCATTTACCGGAAGCAATTTTGCGTACGGTTTCTTACCATTACGGAATAGACCCTATTTTATCACCAAGGAGTAAATACTTGAGACTTCGATAACTTGCAAAGCATCAGCTAGTGCTAACTGGCATCTTTTGAAATTTCAGATAAGTTGTTTACTCTCTTCCTTATTGCATCGATCAATTTGTAATTGATATACATTTCACACCTTCAGTGTAAATTTTTGCCTTGATTGATACTTCCTTTCATTCATTCTCTTTCATTTCTTCTTTTTAGACTCAGTGAGACATAGATCTAGTCTTATATTTATCCTATTTTTTCTTTCTTGTTTCCCATACTCACACGTCTCTCTCTCCCTTTCTTTCTTCCCTGCCTTTTTTCTCTCTCTCTCTCTCTCTCTCTCTCTCTCTCTCTCTCTCTCTCTCTCTCTCTCTCTCTCTCTCTCTCTCTCTCTCTCTCTCTCTCTCTCTCTCTCTCTCTCTCTCTCTCTCTCTCTCTCTCTCTCTCTCTCTCTATCTCTCTCTCTTCTCGCTTTCTCTCTCTCTCTTCTTTCTCTCTCTCTCTCTCTCTCTCTCGTCTCTCTCTCTCTCTCTCTCTCTCTCTCTCTCTCTCTCTCTCTCTCTCTCTCTCTCTCTCTCTCTCTATATCTCTATATCTATATATATATATATATATATATATATATATATATATATATATATATATATATATATATATATATATATATATATATATATATATATATATATATATACATATATATATATATATATATATATATATCTCCTTCTCACCTTTTATTACTTATTATTTTCATATTTTTTATTTCATTCTAGATCTGAACCTTCCACTCTCGCTCATTCTTCTCACCTCTCTCTGCAACGTTTCTTATCATCACTGTCTTTTTCTTTCTTTCTTTCTCCTTTATGTTTTTCATCTGACATCACATTGTGTGATGCCTGAGGTAATACTTAGATCTAGATTCTAGATATTTCCCGTTTGTTGTCTGATGAAGGGTTATACCCGAAACGTCACGTGTTTGTTCTGTCTTTATTAGTGGAGTTGTCACTTATTGTCATATTTCGCCAGTTTAGAACCAGAGATGATGTTATCAAGGACGTGTGACGTCACGGCTTTTGAGCCCTATCCCCACCTCTTCGACCTAACCCAGCATAGCATACTACTAGCATACCTAGCAACACGTGGGCAATTTTGAAAAGACAGGCTGTGTTCAGATTGACTTCATTTGGGAGTCACAGGCCCCGTATATTATTATATTATATTATATTGTTACTTAGATTCTAGTAGACCTCACACGTACTTGCCACTTGCTATTGAAGTCAGTGAAATGCTGTATTGTCCTGCTACTGTCCACGAAAAGAAACGTATATATATATATATATATATATATATATATATATATCATACTTCAATAATTAAGGGTAAAAAAAAAGAGCCGCAAAATCACGAAAGGAAATCTTTACACTTCATCTTGATTTACCGACTGCAACAGAATCAGGGATAAAATAACGAACAAACAACATCGGTTGAAAAAACTCACTCACAATAAAATTAAAAAAAAGACAAGACAACGCAAAATCTACTGAAACATGAGCGAAATCTTTAGACTTCATCTTGATTTACCGACAGTCAACAGAAATAATATTATCATGCGTTTGCTTTTGATGAACAGTAAATTATAATGGAAGTGAAATTCCAACATCGGTAGAATGGGAGCTGATAAAGAAACAAAAGAAAGAAAGAAAGGAAGTTAAAACTCACTCACATAAATAAAATTAGAAGAAAAAAAGTAATAATATAAATTATAATTTCTAAATATCTATACTGAAACATGAGTATAATATAATGTATAATTTAGTAAAGGATGCGACTTTAATTTTAAGTCACAGTCACAGAGAAATAATATTATCATGCGTTTGCATATTTTGATGAACAGTTTATTATTATATAATGAAGTTAAATTCCATATACATGGAAGGTATATGAACCTCTAGTCCATTATAAAGAAACAAAAAATGTAATTAGTTCATGTTTTACTATGAAATGTATGATTAGTTCATGTTAAATCGATGTCCATTAGTTCATGTTATGTACTACATGGAGTTCATGGCGTTGTATTATTTCATGTTTTTACTATGTACTACAATGTCCATTAGTTCATGAAGTACTAATGTATGTCCATTAGTTCATAATGTATAAATTGGTTCAATTTAGAATGAAGTATTGGTTCATGTTTATAATGTATAATTTAGATGAAGTACTACATATAATATATAATGTACTAATTTAGAAGAAGTAATTGGTTCATGTTTTTTTTTAATACATGTATGTCCATTTATGTTTTTAATGTACTACATGTATGTCCATTAGTTCATGTTTTATAAATAGTATATTTTTACTATGTTTTTATGTATGTCCATTAGTTCATGTTTTTACTATGTACTACATGTATGTCCATTAGTTCATGTTTTTACTATGTACTACATGTATGTCCATTAGTTCATGTTTTTACTATGTACTACATGTATGTCTATTAGTTCATGTTTTTACTATGTACTACATGTATGTCCATTAGTTCATGTTTTTACTATGTACTACATGTATGTCCATTAGTTCATGTTTTTACTATGTACTACATGTATGTCCATTAGTTCATGTTTTTACTATGTACTACATGTATGTCTATTAGTTCATGTTTTTACTATGTACTACATGTATGTCCATTAGTTCATGTTTTTACTATGTATGTCCATTAGTTCATGTTTTTACTATGTACTACATGTATGTCCATTGTTCATGTTTTTTTTACTATGTATGTCTATTAGTTCATGTATGTCCATTAGTTCATGTTTTTACTATGTACTACATGTATGTCTATTGGTTCATGTTTTTACTATGTACTACATGTATGTCCATTAGTTCATGTATGTATGTCATTAGTTCATGTTTTTACTATGTACTACATGTATGTCCATTAGTTCATGTTTTTACTATGTACTACATGTATGTCCATTAGTTCATGTTTTTACTATGTACTACATGTATGTCCATTAGTTCATGTTTTTACTATGTACTACATGTATGTCCATTAGTTCATGTTTTACTATGTACTACATGTATGTCCATTAGTTCATGTTTTTACTATGTACTATGTCCATTAGTTCATGTTTTTACTATGTACTACATGTATGTCCATTAGTTCATGTTTTTACTATTTAATATGTATTACATGTATGTCCATTAGTTCATTGTTTTACTATGTACTACATGTATGTCCATTAGTTCATGTTTTTACTATGTACTACATGTATGTCTATTAGTTCATGTTTTTACTATGTATTCAAGAACATGTATGTCCATTAGTTCATGTTTTTACCTGAAATGTACTACATGTATGTCCATTAGTTCATGTTTTTAAAAAGGATGTTACTTTGTACTACATGTATGTCCATTAGTTCATGTTTTTACTATGAATAATGACATGTATGTCCATTAGTTCATGTTTTTACTAGTGTACTCAACTTCATGTATGTCTGTCATTAGTTCATGTTTTTACTATGTACTACATGTATGTCCATTAGTTCATGTTTTTACTAATAATAATAATAATAATAATAATAATAATAATAATAATAATAATAATAATACTAACATGTATGTCCATTAGTTCATGTTTTTGGGAAACCCAAACACGATATAGATATTACTACATGTATGTCCATTGGAGTTCATGTGTTTTACGTGGAAATGGATGTTTACCATGAAACGTTGACATGTATGTCCATTAGTTCATGTTTTTACGTACTTTGTACAATTACGTTCATGTTTTTATGTCCATTAGTTCATGTTATTTACAGTTTTAGCCTGACATGTATGTGTCCCTCTGAATGTCTGTCTAGTATTCTACAATTCCCATACACATCATATTATTATCATTCCCTACAAGAAGCAGTGGAAGGTAAAATGGGAGTTAAAAAAGAAACTATTAGAAGCATGCCCTAACTAATGTTAGATTATGATTTCTTTTCTTTAAAGCTAAAGTGGATGTTAGTTAACTCAGAAACCACTGATGTTACGGGTGTATCAAGTCGATTATTAGACCAAATTAGTACTTGATGATAATTATTTCCGATACTGAAATTAAATATTTAATGACAGAAAATCGAGAAACAGATTAGACAATGACAAGCTTGTGCATCGCAAGTAATCAATTAAAATGCTGATTTGATCCAAGAGTTTATTCGTTAAAGGATCCAGAAAATAAGTATCCAGACAAATAACTTACTTCTCCAATGTGCACACAAAGGATACTTATTTCCGGTCTGTTCTATTCATGTCGGCACACTGTGTTGTCAGTCAGTCGAAAATGGATTCGTCGTCTGATGAAGAGTTTTTGTAAGGGGAAAATGTTAAAGGATCCCGGAAGTAAATATTTCTTCAGTGTGTACACAAATGATACTATTCTATTCTTGTAAAACACTGTGTTGTCAGTCAGTCGAAATTGATTCGTCGTCTGATTCAACCAATAGAGAGAGAGAGAGGCGAACTTTTGGTGAATATCACCACCGCTTTCTTCGTTTGAAAGATAATCACCCCGACAGATTTTTCCAATATACACGAATGACAGAGGAAACATTCAACAAAGGGTTTCTCTTAAAAACATTAGCAATAAGCAAATCAACATCATCCATTGTTGTAGATTGTGTGTCCATCTAGAGAAAAAGGGGAGAGAGATAACACACGTGTTTGAGAGGGAAGATTCAATTTTCCCTATCAAACACGTGCGTAGTGTGTAGTATTGCTTCTCTAAAAATGAAGATAAATATTATTTTCTAAATCACAGAGAGATAACGAATTCTGAAACTTTATCCTAATTGGATGATGCTGATTTCAACAATGTTAATTAGATTTTTTCTAATAATCTACGGTCTAATGCTAATGATAATAATAATAAAATGTCCCTAACCCCAGACATCAATAACGCCTTGTGACGAGACGCGAGGAGCGACGGTAATAATAATAATAATAATAATAATGTCCCTCAATACTTATAAAATCGGTACGAACTAAGTACGGATGTATCCGCAGTAAGGATCTTCTATGTTTGCGTTGTTGGGTTTGATAGAGGAATACTCATACTTAGTCGTCATTTATTCATACTTATCCCGGGAAATCGATCCTTTATGTTTTGTCTTAAAGCAGGCTATTGAATACTACATGTGACATGTGGAGGTGGTGGTTGCAGTGGTTCCTGAGTTTATGGCGGTCAAACGTTAGAGTTAGTTTTTATACATACAGATTATTATTGTAATGTATACGCTTTAAAAAGAAATGTTTGTGTGTCAGTTTGAGAACGACTGTGGGCTCAGATAAACAAACAATGAATATTACCAGAAGACCCCTCGTCCAACCTTCCATCCCTGTGCCCCATTCACGTTTCCTGTGCTCGTCTAACAAGTCTCCTTGACCTCATCCCTGATCGTGACTCTCGTGATAGAAAAAGGGTGAGAGAAGAAGGAAAACATACATCAATGTATATTTGCCAACGGCGTTTGAAGATGCTGCCAAAAGCCCCTTTTTTTTTCTGTCTACATATTGTTACTGAATTGATTTGTCCTGTCTGCACTAGAATATTATTATCATTACATAGGATTATGGTGCAACTCATTTTCACGTGATGTAAACCATCTCGATGTGAGACTACCCTCTTTCTCCTTCTATCTCTCTATGTCTCTCTCTCTGATTGCTTTCTCTCCCTGTCGCCACCCTCTTTCTCTTTCTTATAAAGCTATCTCTCTTGTCTGTTGTCTCTCTGTAACTCCCTCTCTCTCAGTTCGGGTCTGTTCTCTACGATGTCTCTCTGTCAAATTCTGTCTCTCTGTCTCTGTCTGTCTGTCTCTCTCACTGAAATTCTTTCTTTTTTAAATATCTCTCCCTGACAGAAAATCTCTCTCTCTCTCTCTCTAACAATAACTCTCTCTCGTGCATCTCTCTCTCTCTCAATCTCTTCTCCTCTCTCAGCTCTCTCTCTCTCTCTCTCTCTCTCTCTCTCTCTCTCTCTCTCTCTCCTCTCTCTCTCCCAGCTCTAGCTCTCTCTCTCTCTCTCTCTCTCTCTCTCTCTCTCTCTCTCTCTCTCTCTCTCTCTCTCTCTCTCTCTCTCTCTCTCTCTCTCTCTCTCTCTCTCTCTCTAAATCTCTCTTTCTCTCTCTCTCTCTTCTCTCTCTTCTCTCTCGAAAATAAGTATCCTTAAAATAACTTACTTCTCAATCTCTCTCTCTCTCTCTCTTTCGGTCTGTTCTATTCATGTCTCTCACTCTGTTGTCAGTCAGTCTCTCTCTCTCTCTCTCTGATAAGTTTTCTAAAGGGAAAACTAAAGGATGGGTCTTAATTCCTTTCATTACTTTCTCTAGTCATCTTGCTGTCTCCTCTTAATTTACATAAATGAAGTCATTTCAGGGTAATTTTTAAAGAAACAAACACTGTGTTCTCGAGGAGGAGGAGGAAAAGTCGGAGGAGGAGAAGAATAGGAGGAGGAGGAGGAGGAGGAGGAGAAAAGAAGGGGAAGAAGAAGAAGAAGGAGGAGGAGGAGGAGAGGAAAAAGAAGGGGAAGAAGAAGAAGAAGAAGAAGAAGAAGAAGAAGAAGAAGGAGAAGAAGAAGAAGAAGAAGAAGAAGTAA
>JAXRKP010000261.1:137500-155000 GCA_037039925.1 Doris montereyensis | reverse complement strand
ACATCGCACTAAGACACTGCACTAAGAAATCGCATTAAGACATTGTACTAAGACATCGCACTAAGACATCGTACTAAGACATCGCACCGATACATCACACTAAGACATCGCACTAAGACATCACACTAAGACATCGCACTAAGACATCGCACTAAGAAATCGCACTAAGACATCACACTAAGACATCACACTAAGACATCGCACTAAGACACCACACTAAGACATCGCACTAAGACACTGCACTAAGAAATCGCATTAAGACATCGCACTAAGACATCGTACTAAGACATCGCACTAAGACATCGCACTAAGACGTCGCACTAAGACATCGCACTAAGACATCGCACTAAGACATCGCACTAAGATATCGCACTAAAACGTTGCACTAAGACATCGCACTAGGACATCACACTGAAACGTTGCATTAAGACATCGCACTAAGACATGACACTAAAACGTTGCATGAAGACATCGCACTAAGACATCACACTAAAATGTTGCACTAAGACATCGCACTAAAACTGCATCTGTCGGGGGTATACTGTCATGTCATTGTCTTCTGATAGTTCCTACTTATTTTCGTCTACTCTTTCACGCGCCTGACTGTTTTCACTTAACTAATTTCTGAGATTACGGCAGGTGGTCGACGTAAAGAATTGCGATGATGCAAATACATTTTGTTTCAATTAACAAATCCCATCACCACTAAGACTGGCCGGGGCAAGGGCGGGTTGGGACTGTTAAGTTCTCAGGTTTTTGTGGGTCAGGGACGCAGATAAGGCGACGTCTGACGTGACAGTCTTTGTAATAGAGTGATGTCTCGTCGTCTTCCATTCCACGCTTTGGTTATGTGGCAGCTCATAGTACTACACCATCTTAATCGGTTATTGCTGCACACCATACACCCCGTACAATGTGGGTCACCAAAGTGGGTGGATAGGGTTTTGCGGTTACGTGGGGGGGTGGTGGTTCAGGGGGAGTTCAATTCCGTTTGACCCTTTTGGTGGCAGTCTCTTTGCTGGTACTAGTGGCGGTGGCGTTGGTGGTCGAGTGATTAGGCGGGCAGATTTTGGGATCATGGGGTTTTGGGTTCGAATCGTAGCATGCAAAGCTAGATCCGACGATGTGTTCCGTGGTAAAGACATTTATCGTCACGCCTTTTCCCCTCCAGCCAGGTGCAAAGGGGTCACAGGCACTAGATTGGGAGTAAAAACCTGCGCCATAGAATTCGGGATAAGCTCCGGCTGTTTGGGCCGTAAATGCCTCGAAGGAACTTTACTTTACTGCTTACTTGCTTGTTTTTTGGTGGGTCGTTCGACGGTGCTGGTAGGTCCTCTTCTTTCCGTCTGATCCAGGGGCGGTGCGGATGTATGTGTGTGTGTGTGTGTGTGTGTGTGTGTGTGTGTGTGTGCGTATGTGTATTTTTTTATTTGTTTGTTTTGTGTTACTATAAAACATGGTTCGCTATTGTTGTTGTTTTTAAAGCCCTGCATCAGATGCATTAAACAACGCGTCCACTTCAGTTTCCAACACTTCCAGGCTAGGCAAAACGTAACCTCATAAGAATGTCACTGTGGACAAGGCGGCCCGTCCACTTGAGGTTTATTTTGTGTCACTGTCACATCTGACTGGGGGCTCCAGATAGTCGTTTCCCACGGTGAGATGGCGATGATGATGTCACGTTATTTGCCTTGCCTGGGTGGATTGAAAGTGTTGAAAATTAAACTCGGATACGCCGTCGAACGGCTATTTTACCTACGAGTTAGATCTGGGGGAGTAAGTTAACACAAAAAAACAAAATGAAGTGGTGGACTTGTGGGTGGGCATTCCAGGTAAGCATTGCAAGCCGGGTAGGAAGACAGAGTGGTTGTCAGAGAGTTATTCAGAGTGGTTGTCAGAGAGTTATTCAGAGCGGTTGTCAGATTTATTCAGAAATGTTGTCAGAAAGTTACTCAGAGCGGTTATAAGAAAGTTATTCAGAGCGGCTGTCAGAAAGTTCTTCAAAGCGGTTGTCAGAAAATTATTCAGAGCAGTTGTCAGAGAGTTCTTCAGAGCGGTTGTCATAAAGTTATTCAGAGCAGTTGTCAGAAAGTTATTCAGAGCGGTTGTCAGAAAGTTATTCAGAGTGGTTGTCAGAAAGTTATTCAGAGTGGTTGTCAGAAAGTTATTCAAAGCGTTTGTCAGAGATTAGAGAGTAATTCAAAGCGGTTGTTAGAGAGTAATTCAAAGCGGTTGTTAGAGAGTAATTCAAAGCGGTTGTTAGAGAGTAATTCAAAGCAGTTGTTAGAGAGTAATTCAAAGCGGTTGTTAGAGAGTAATTCAGAGCGGTTGTTAGAGAGTAATTCAAAGCGGTTGTTAGAGAGTAATTCAAAGTGGTTGTTAGAGAGTAATTCAGAGCGGTTGTCAGAGAGTAATTCAAAGCAGTTGTTAGAGAGTTATTCAGAGCGGTTGTCAGAAGTTATTCAAAGCGGTTGTCACACAGTTATTCAAAGGGGTTGTGAGAGAGTTTTTTCAAAACGGGTGTCAGAGATTTATTCAAAGTGGTTGTCAGAGAGTTATTCAAAGCGGTTGTCAGAGAGCAAGTCAAAGCAGTTGTCAGAGAGTTATTCAAAGCAGTTGTCAGAGAGTTATTCAAATTGGTTGTCAGAGAGTTATTCAAATTGGTTGTCAGAGTTATTCAAAGCAGTTGTCAGAGTTATTCAAAGCAGTTGTCAGAGTTATTCAAAGCGGTTGTCAGAAGTTATTCAGAGCAGTTGTCAGAGAGTTATTCAGAGCGGTTGTCAGAGAGTTATTCAGAGCGGTTGTCAGAGAGTTATTCAGAGCGGTTGTCAGAGAGTTATTCAGAGCGGTTGTCAGAGAGTTATTCAGAGCGGTTGTCAGAGAGTTATTCAGAGCGGTTGTCAGTTATTCAGAGCGGTTGTCATAGAGCTATTCAGAGCGGTTGTCAGAGAGCTATTCAGAGCGGTTGTCAGAGAGCTATTCAAAGCGGTTGTCAGAGAGTTATTCAAAGCGGTTGTCAGAGAGTTACTCAAAGCGATTGTCAGAGAGTAATTCAAAGCGGTTGTCAGATAGTTATTCAGAGCGGTTGTCAGAGAGTTATTCAAAGCGGCTGTCAGATAGTTATTCAGAGCGATTGTCAGAGAGTAATTCAAAGCGGTTGTCAGATAGTTATTCAGAGCGGTTGTCAGAGAGTTATGTAGGAAACCTTCTGATAACTCTGCGGAAGTGACTGGATGTCAACTGGAATAGGCTAAGAAAGATCTCACAGGAGATTGAAAGATGGAAATCTCTTATCTGTGGCCTATATACTCGGGTAGAGATGAAAGGCTTGGCGTTGGTGACGATGAGAATGATGGTGATGACGATGATTATGATGACGATGATGATGATGATGATGATGATGATGATGATGATTACGATGATGATGATGATGATGATGATGATGATAATGAGGATGATGATTCTGTAACGCACCATTTGCATTGGTATCGGATGTGTAGTGTGCTACTGTGCTCTGCCTTGTCGTGGGCAGTCAGTTGACTTCACTGGTAGATCCTATTTCTTTCCCTTCCACTTTTTTAACACAAATTATGTCCTTCATCTTGCTGCCGTTTCCTTTAAATCCACTCTTGGGTCATATAACATAACACGCATTCCCTTAGAAAATGATGATTATGGTTATTCTTTCACCACATCCTCTTTTTTCAACGATGAACTACACAATAGGTTACTGGGTGCAGGATGAAACCCAAGTATCGGCACAGTATTTGATACGTAACTTAGGTTAGGCGGGCTTTTCATTGCAGATCTAATGACCGTAAATGAAGGAATGAGTAACGATAACAGCAGAAAGCCTCCTGGATTGCAGGCAAAACAATTTTTTCCCTATCAATTAAAATACTGATTGGATTCAAGCGTTTATAAGCTAAGAACCTAAATCAGGCTATTTGAAATCTACATGTGAAATATGGAGGTTGTGGGTGAAGTGGTTCCCAAGTTTAGAGCGGTTAAATTTTTACACGTACTTTTATATATATATATATATATATATATATATATATATATATATATATATATATATATATATATATATATATATATATATATATATATATATATATATATATATATATATGATATATACATATATATATATATATATATATATATATATATATATATATATATATATATATATATATATTATAGTATATATATATATATATATATATATATATATATATATATATATATATATATATATATAGGTATATATAAATAGATTACCTTAAACTAGGGAAGCATTGCAAGCAAACGAAAGCGCCTTCTCTTCGTGACGAAGCTGTAGGGGTGACAGGTGCGAAGTCCATTGGCTTGATTCTTTCTGGCATCCACAATTCTTCTGTTCGTTCCTTTGTGTTTGTCAGTCATATCGTTGGTAGTGATATTTATTACAATGACGGTTATAGCATTGACACTTAATGGCATGCCAGTGACAATATATGTATAGCATTGATGGCCGTGCCATTGACAGTTAATGCCATTGACAGTTAATGCCATTGATAGTCACACCATCGATTTGATACAATGGCAAAAATATTGCTGAGTGATATCTTTTTGCTATCGATATTATGAATCTACGATATAACTCATATCATGTATAACAAGAGAATATAATAAAACCGTTATTGTCTTCGTTGGGGAAATTGTTTCTGTTTAAAATCATCTGACAACTGTGATTCTGTAGTTGATCCGGCAAGCTATACTTACATATTGTTGGTCTGGATCTAACTTGATTTTTTTTATATTTACAATAGCTGCATGCGTTTATATGTATGGAGTATGTGTGTGTGTATGTGTGTATGTATGTGTGTATGTGTGTATGTATGTATTATGTGTATGTGTCTGTATGTGTGTGTATGTATGTATATGTGTGTGTGTTGCATGCTCGTGTTTATTATGAGCGTTGTGTACAGGCTTCACTTTACATCACGACGGACGAGCTTCGATCTAGCTGCCGTCCAATTCCATTAGAGGGAGAGAATTAGGCCAGATGATGGTGGATCAAGGGGAACTAAGACTAGAGGGGGACAGAGCCTATTGATTGGCTGACTGGCACCTTTGACCTGCCCACCAGTGCCCCTTAGCCCACTAGATCTAGCCCCTAGCCCCCCCCCCCCCAGACTCGCCGCCACTGCGTCACTTCTGGAACAAGTCATCGGCAGTGAAGTTGTCACACGCCGCCTTCATCATCGCTCTTGTGCTGTTGCTGCTGTTAACGTGGTTGCTAGCGTTGTTGTTGTCGTTGTCGTTGTTGTCGATGATGTTGTTGTTGTTATTGTTGTTGATGATGATAATTATGATGATAAGGATGATGATGTTGATGTTATTGATATTGTGGTTGTTGTGGAGTTGGCAGTTGGCGAGCGATGCTGGTAGATCCTTTTTTTTCTTTTTTGTGTGTGTGTGTGTGTGTGTGTGTGTGTGTGTGTGTGTGTGTGTTACATTTTATTGAAAATTCATCAAAACATCAAGTGAAGGCATTATTTCAGATATTCAAGTATTTAAGGTGAAAATGGATGCAATAATTCTTGAACCATCTTCAATGCATCTCTATCAAATTCCACCTTGCTTTTTGAAATACAAATAAAGGGCAAACAGCAATGACGTCCAAGTGATGAATCAACAATCAAACCATGGCAAATTGATAATTATCTGAGAATTACAAAACATTATTTTAAAAATGTTAACATGAAAATGTATGCATATTATTGGCTATACAAGTCATGAGTTCCAGAACTTGTTTCGTCTCTGTCTTGCTTTCTATAGATTATAGATGCAATGTTTTGAAGATCAAGCTTTTAAGATGGGGTAGCAATTTCTGAATATTGTGCACGTGGTCTCCATAGTCGCAGTCCTCCATAATCCAGATCGTCTGGTCTTGCCAATTGAGCAGATGTCGTTGTCGCATTTTCGCATATGGGCTGTTGTCTTCGTTGTTCTTGACGATGAGATTTCTTATCCTTTGATTGGTAACGCAATACTCAATAATGAGATCATCAGTCTCTGAAATAATAGCATGTCGTTTGAAATGTGTCTAACACGAGCTTTAAAATGTCCTTGTTGCGATCTGGCTGTGTAATATGTCTTCCTGTGTCTTCCGTGATTTTGAAGATCTGGACGCTTATTTTATCACAGTGAAGTTGATTGATCATGTCAGCAAAGCGTATGTGATTACTGTTACGACCTTGTTGGTTTTCCATGGATGAGTTTTCCTCACTTGTGCGAGAATTTTTCTTTGTCATATTCGGTCTGACTATCTGAAGTGATAGATGTGTCAGAAATGTGTAGATTTATCTTCTTCTCGGTGTGTTTCGTATCTGTCGCTGTGTCGTCTAGGTTGTTTGTTTCACTAATTGTATTTCCGACCATAGACGTGTCGTCAAGGGGCGATGTTACGGTTGACACGCTGAATAAATGGATAGCACTGTTGTTATTCTGGATTGAGTCCGTATTGTTGTTGTTTGTTGTTGTTTGTTTGTTGAATGTCAGCACTTCCATTTTCTTTGTTTTCAATAAAATCCGTGCTCGTAGATGTGTCGTCAAGGAGCGATGTTACGGTTGACATGCTGAATAAATGGATAGCACTGTCGTTACTCTGGATTAAGGCCTTGTTGTTGTTTGTTTGTCGAATGTCAGCACTTAGAATTTCTTTGTTTTCAATAAAGTCCGTGTTCGTAGATGTTGTTGCTGTCTTAGTTGCTACTCTTGTATGATGTTGTTGTTTTCTAAAGTTGTCTCGTCTTACTTGGCTCGGCGACTTCCGTCTGAAGCTGGCAGGTCTGGAATGATGACCCGTCGACACACTCATGTCGGCCATCTCCTTGCCATCAAATCGAAGGACGAGGGTAGTGCGATCTCTATTTCCAGCTACTTTGAAAGAGGAGAGGTGAGATTCCTCTAAAATGCTGTTGATGAGACATTCCAGCATCGTCGGAAGTCCGCTAACAGGCATATTGGTGTCGTTCAACCACAAAATAAACTTGAAATCATAAAAAGGCCGAGAGCTCGCGAACCCACGTCTGCCCTGCTCGGTAACCAAACCGGGAGTTCCTGCTGGTAGATCCTATTTCTTTCCTTTTCTTCTTTTACGTATCTTTCATCTTGCTGTTTCCTCTTGATTTCACCGTGAGATCACCGCAATGATGGACTGGGTAAAATTCAATGACACAAACAAATAAACAAACAAAGTTGTTGTTGATGGTTTTGATAATTGTCAGAACAAAAACAAAAACAAAACAAAATTAACAATAAAAAAAGTATCCCAACAGACTTGGAGGCCGAAACGGATCTTGTTGTTTGTTTGTTTGTTTGTTTGTTGTTTGTTTGTTTGTTTGTTTGTTGTTGACAGAGACAGACAGAGAGACAGAGAGAGTTCCGTAAAACAGATCCAAATAAAGCAAACGCAACTACCCTAATACCGCTACCACCACAACCACCACAAAACAACAACAACAACGACAAGCTCCGTCTTCTTTAAATTACTAACGGGGTGATGCGTGAGTGGTTGGCGGGGGCCTGGTGGTAGGTTCTACTTCCTTCCTTTTTCCCTTTTGCATTTTGTATTATATAGACGCCACTCATTTGGTGTCGGACGAATAGTTGAGCCCGAAACGTCACATGTATTGGATCTGTCTGACTTTCATTCGTGTCGTTTATCACTTTCGGCAGTGAGTGAGCCTAGTAATAGGTTGGTCTGGCGATATTCAAATTAATACTCATTAATTCATTAATAGTCGCTGTGTTTGTATGTGATATGAAGTTGATGTTTTTGTGTGTTTTTTTCCCTTTCAGGAACTACCTCAACTTTGTCATCGAAGAACTGAAGGATCCGTACAAGTACGTGACATCCTAAATTTGTTCTTATTTTTAAAATTATTATTATTATTATTATTATTATTAGTAGTAGTAGTAGTAGTAGTAGTAGTAGTAGTAGTAGTAGTAGTAGTAGTAGTAGTAGTAGTAGTAGTAGTAGTAGTAGTAGTAGTAGTAGTAGTAGTAGTAGTAGTAGTAGTAGCAGCAGCAGCAGCAGCAGTAGCAGTAGCAGTAGCAGTAGTAGTAGTAGTAGTAGTAGTAGTAGTAGTAGTAGTAGTAGTAGTAGTAGTAGAAGTATTGTTATTGTTGTTATTAATAGTATTATTATTATTATTATTATTATTATTATTATTATTATTGTTATTATTCTCCTATTGCTATTGCTGCTGCTGCTGCTCCTCCTCCTCCTCCTCCTCCTCCTCCTCCTCCTCCTCCTCCTCCTCCTCCTCCTCCTCCTCCTCCTCCTAGTTCTTCTTATTATTACCATTATCATCATCATCATCATGATCATCATCATCATCATCATCATCATCATCATCATCACCATTTACATATTAATTATCAGGAACCTGCCCAAGGCTATATGTATCTCCATCATCCTTGTCACTGTGGTGTATGTCAGCACCAACATCGCCTACTTCACCACCGTCAGCCCTTCGGAGATTCTGGTGGCGCTGCTGTCGCTGTGGTAAGTAAACTTCTTTCAAACACCATTACAATACATTCCCCACCCCACCCCACCTCCGTAGAGACGGTTTATGTAGCGTGAAGCAGCGGAACAGGTGTGTTTTCAATCACTCCCTGGACGGGATGCTAGTCTTGGCGCAAGCGTTTAACTCCCATCGCCAAACTAGTCTTGACGCATGCGTTTAACTCCCATCGCCAAACTAGTCTTGACGCAAGCGTTTAACTCCCATCGCCAAACTAGTCTTGACGCAAGCGTTTAACTCCCATCGCCAAACTAGTCTTGACGCAAGCGTTCAACTCCCATCGCCAAACTAGTCTTGACGCATGCGTTTAACTCCCATCGCCAAACTAGTCTTGACGCAAGCGTTTAACTCCCATCGCCAAACTAGTCTTGACGCAAGCGTTTAACTCCCATCGCCAAACTAGTCTTGACGCAAGCGTTTAACTCCCATCGCCAAACTAGTCTTGGCGCAAGCGTTTAACTCCCATCGCCAAACTAGTCTTGACGCAAGCGTTTAACTCCCATCGCCAAACTAGTCTTGACGCATGCGTTTAACTCCCATCGCCAAATTAGTCCTGGTACCCATCGAGTGGGCACCATTCGTTTTAACACTGTCTTCTTTTCCAAGACGCCTCATTATCCCAAGTGCAGTAGCCTAACCACTGGGGCACTGACGCCATAGTCGCTGTGTCTGTTTTCTTTTTTTGCTTTGATTGTTTAATTGTTTAGACAAGTGCCTTGTTACGTTAGCAGTAAGATGACAAGAGTCGCCAACCCGGCCTCCACCACCCTATGGCCGTTACAACCCATTAAGCTTGAGTTCATCCCGATTTCTGTAGCCTAGGCGCAACAGGTCGCAAGGCACCGCATCCGCCCCTGTCCCCCGTCCTCTGTCCGCTGTCCCCGTCCCCTGTATATATGTTACCTCATCTCTCTCTCTCTCTCTCTCTCTCTCTCTCTCTCTCTCTCTCTCTCTCTCTCTCTCTCTCTCTCTCTCTCTCTCTCTCTCTCTCTCTCTCTCTCTCTCTCTCTCTCTCTCTCTCTCTCTCTCTCTCTCTCTCTCTCTCTCTCTCTCTCTCTCTCTCTCTCTCTTTGTCTCTCTGTCTGTCTGTCTGTCCCTCTGTCTGTCTCTCTCTGTCTGTCTGTCTGTCTCTCTGTCTCTCTCTCTCTCTCTCTCTCTCTCTCTCTCTCTCTCTCTCTCTCTCTCTCTCTCTCTCTCTCTCTCTCTCTCTCTCTCTCTCTCTCTCTCCCTCTCTCTCTCCTCTCTCTTTTGTCTCTCTGTCTGTCTGTCTGTCTGTCTGTCTGTCTGTCTGTCTGTCTGTCTCTCTCTCTCTCTCTCTCTCTCTCTCTCTCTCTCTCTCTCTCTCTCTCTCTCTCTCTCTCTCTCTCTCTCTCTCTCTCTCTCTCTCTCTCTCTCTCTCTATCTCTCTCTCTGTCTCCCTCCCTCTCTCTCTGTCTGTCTGTCTGTCTGTCTGTCTGTCTGTCTGTCTCTCTCTCTCTCTCTCTCTCTCTCTCTCTCTCTCTCTCTCTCTCTCTCTCTCTCTCTCTCTCTCTCTCTCTCTCTCTCTCTCTCTCCCCCTCTCTCTCTCTATTCATCTTTCTGTATCTTCCTTCTGTTTATGTCTCTGTTTGTTTCCTTTCTCTTTCTCTCTCCCTTTCTATCCCTCCCTCTCTCTCTCTCCGTCTGTCTTATGGCAGTTGTCTGTCTTATGGCAGTTGTATATCTTTCTTTCTCTTTTTTTTGTCTTTTCTTTTTGTTTATTGTTGTTATGAGACTTGCTCTGTTCACGAACATTGCTCGATGGGTCGTTGCACCAATGGCTCAATTAGTTTCGTCCAGCATTGTTTAGTGTTTATTTGTTTCTATGTCTCCTTGCTGCTTATGAAGGTTGAGCACACTGAAGGTTTCTCTGTCCTGACCCATTTTCTACCTTTTTAGTATTATACTTTTAACTTTCAAATCTCTCTTCATTAGTAATGGGCCAATTGCAGTATTATTCCTGTAATAGACTGTAATAGATGTTATAGTTAGTAAACAATACAATATAAACACGATGACAATAACTATAACAAAATGAATTGCCAGCTATGTGACTTCACTCAACGAAGATCAAAAAGCAATCACAATAATCACAGGTACGCCGTGGTCAAGCGCGGTAGCGTCGTCAGCGGGGGGGGGGGGGGTGGGGGAGAAAACTATCGGTGCCACGTGCGAAAGCCTAGTACACAGCGGAACGAGATTTTTGACCCATACTGAGGTCAGCCGGCAGGTTAGCCTTACAAGGGTTAATAAGATGGCCACCAGGTGTCAGCCAACAGAAGCCCTCTCAGCTCACAATCGTAATTGTCCCAAGTGCAGTTTAACGGGGGGAAGTAAATAAATAGAGCGAGGGGTGGGGTGGGCGGGATGGGAGGAGGGTGGGAGAGAGGCAATCAAGTTTCTCAGCCGGAAAGAGAATTTGAAGTTGTGCAACTGACAATAAGTGAAATTTGCCGCCCACCATTGAAACGGATAGGTTGAATAGAGTTTCCAATTTGTTTATTTGATTCTGATTCTGCCGACTGGATGGCTGTCCTTCACATTATTTTGAAGATCTGACATCTTTGGGAGATCAATAAGATGGTCATCCATTGTTCTGATGGTAGTCCTTCCATTGTTCTGATGGTAGTCCCTCCATTATAACTGATGGTACTAAATCCATTGTTCTGATGGGGGTCTTCCATTGTTCTGATGGAGGGTCCATTGTTCATGATCAAGTTTCCATTGTTCTGAAAGAGAATTTCCATTGTTCTGTTGACAATAAGTTCCATTTTCTGATTGTAAACTCCATTGTTCTGATGGTAGTGATTCTCCATTGTTCTGATGGTTGTTCTGATTGGTTCTGATTCTGCCATTCTGATGGTAGTCCTCCATTGTTCTGTTGATAGTCTCTTCCATTGTTCTGATGTTCTTCCATTGTTCTAGTCTTCCATTGTTCTGATGGTAGTCCTCCATTGTTCTGATGGTAGTCCTCCATTGTTCTGATGGTAGTCCTCCATTGTTCTGATGGTAGTCCTCCATTGTTCTGTTTGATAGTCCTCCATTGTTCTGTTGGTAGTCTTCCATTGTTCTGATGGTAGTGTTCTGTTGGTAGTCTTCCATTGTTCTGATGGTAGTCCTCCTCCAGTTCCATTGTTGTGATGGTGGTCCTCCATTGTTCTGATGGTAGTCATCCATTGTTCTAATGGTGTCCTCCATTGTTTGTGTTGGTGGTCCTCCATGGTTCTGATGGTGGTCATCCATTGTTCCATTGGTTCATGGTTCTGATGTTGGTCATCCATTGTTGTGATGGTGGTCATCCATTGTTTGTTCTGATGGTAGTCCTCCATTGTTCTGATGGTGGTCATCCATTGTTTGTGTTGGTGGTCCCCCATGGTTCTGATGGTGGTCATCTATTGTTTGTGTTGGTGGTCCTGCATTATTCTGACGGTAGTCCTCCATTGTTCTGGTGGTGGTCTTCCATTGTTCTGATGGTAGTCCTCCATTGTTCTGTTGGTAGTCCTCCATTGTTCTGTTGGTAGTCTTCCATTGTTCTGATGGTAGTCTTTCATTGTTCTGATGGTAGTCCTCCTTGTTTTGATGGTAGTCCTCCTTTGTTTTGATGTTAGTCCTCCTTTGTTTTGATGGTAGTCCTCCTTTGTTTTGATGGTAGTCCTCCTTTGTTTTGATGGTAGTCCTCCTTTGTTTTGATGGTAGTCTTCCATTGTTCTGATGGTAGTCTTCCATTGTTCTGATGGTAGTCTTCCATTGTTCTGATGGTGGTCCTGCATTGTTCTGATGGTAGTCTTCCATTGTTTGTGATGGTAGTCCGTCCACCATTCTTCTGATGGTAGTCCTCCATTGTTCTGATGGTGGTCTTCCATTGTTCTGTTGGTAGTCTTCCATTGTTCTGATGGTAGTCCTCCATTGTTCTGTTGGTAGTCTTCCATTGTTCTGACGGTAGTCCTCCATTGTTCTGTTGGTAGTCTTCCATTGTTCTGATGGTAGTGTCCATTGTTCTGTTGGTAGTCCTCCATTGTTCTGTTGGTAGTCTTCCATTGTTCTGATGGTAGTCCTCCATTGTTCTGTTGGTAGTCTTCCATTGTTCTGATGGTAGTCCTCCATTGTTCTGATGGTAGTCCTCCATTGTTATGATGGTAGTCCTCCATTGTTCTGATGGTAGTCCTCCATTGTTCTGTTGATAGTCCTCCATTGTTCTGTTGGTAGTCTTCCATTGTTCTGATGGTAGTCCTCCATTGTTCTGTTGGTAGTCTTCCATTGTTCCTCCATTGTTCTGTTGATAGTCCTCCATTGTTCTGTTGGTAGTCTTCCATTGTTCTGATGGTAGTCCTCCATTGTTCTGTTGGTAGTCTTCCATTGTTCCTCCATTGTTCTGTTGATAGTCCTCCATTGTTCTGTTGGTAGTCTTCCATTGTTCTGATGGTAGTCCTCCATTGTTCTGTTGGTAGTCTTCCATTGTTCTGATGGTGGTCCTCGATTGTTTCTGATTTTGGTCCTCCATTTTTTTGTGATAGTGGTCCTCCATTGTTCTGTTGGTAGTCCTCCATTGTAGTCCTCCATGATGGCAGTCCTCCACTGTTCTGTTGGTGGTCCTCCATTGTTCTGTTGGTGGTCCTCCATTGTTTCTGATGGTGGTCCTCCATTGTTTTGATGGTAGTCCTCTATTGTTTCTAATGGTGGTCCTCTATTGTTTCTGATGGTGGTCCTCCATTGTTCTGATGGTGGTCCTCCATTGTTCTGTTGGTGATCCTCCATTGTTCTGATGGTGGTCCTCCATTGTTTTGATGGTGGTCCTCCATTGTTTTGATGGTAGTCCTCCATTGTTTTGATGGTGGTCCCATTGTTCTGATGGTGGTCCTCCATTGTTTTGATGGTGATCCTCCATTGTTTTGATGGTAGTCCTCCATTGTTCTGTTGGTAGTCCTCCATTGTTTTGATGGTAGTCCTCCATTGTTCTGTTAGTAGTCCTCCATTGTTTTGATGGTAGTCCTCCATTGTTCTGATGGTAGTCCTCCATTGTTTTGATGGTGGTCCTCCATTGTTCTGATGGTGGTCCTCCATTGTTTTGATGGTGATCCTCCATTGTTCTGATGGTAGTCCTCCATTGTTCTGTTGGTAGTCCTCCATTGTTCTGTTGGTAGTCTTCCATTGTTCTGATGGTAGTCCTCCATTGTTCTGTTGGTAGTCTTCCATTGTTCTGATGGTAGTCCTCCATTGTTCTGATGGTAGTCCTCCATTGTTTTGATGGTGATCCTCCATTGTTCTGATGGTGGTCCTCCATTGTTTTGATGGTGGTCCTCCATTGTTCTGATGGTGCTCCTCTATTGTTTATGATGGTGGTCCTCTATTGTTTCTGATGGTGGTCCTCCATTGTTTCTGATGGTGGTCCTCTATTGTTTCTGATGGTGGTCCTCTGTTGTTTCTGATGGTGGTCCTCTATTGTTTCTGATGGTGGTCCTCCATTGTTCTGATGGTGGTCCTCCATTGTTTTGATGGTGGTCCTCCATTGTTTCTGATGGTGATCCTCCATTGTTTTGATGGTGGTCCTCCATTGTTTCTGATGGTGATCCTCCATTGTTTTGATGGTGGTCCTCCATTGTTTCTGATGGTGGTCCTCCATTGTTTTGATGGTGATCCTCCATTGTTCTGATGGTGGTCCTCCATTGTTTTTGATGGTGGTCCTCTATTGTTCTGATGGAGGTCCTCCATTGTTTATGAGATAGGACGATTTGACGAAACCTGAACGTGACAAGAAGAGTTCTAACTGCCCCCAAAATCTTCCAGCGTTGAGTTGGGCCACTATAACATAATAATATTATTCTTAGCGGATACTGATGTTTGATTGGACAGCGCCCGATGACAGCTGCTCCTGTCTGTCTGTCTGTCTGTCTGTCTGTCTGTCCGTGTGTGTGTGTGTGTGTGTGTGTGTGTGTGGGTGGCAAGGGAAGGCCAGAGGGTGTGATTCGGCGATTAGCAGGAGTGTCCACGTCGCCAACCACACCGACCGGACCAGGGTTTAGGCAATAGCTCACTATCAGAGGCTATCGGATGACGTCAGCGTTGCCAGTCTCTCTTTATTATGAAAGTATGACTGAGTGACAAGTCGTAGAAATGATTTTAAAGTCACATAGAAATATGTAATAATAATATTTTGCGTTTTTGTGTGTGTGTGAAGAGTATACACATATGTTGTGGCGTTGATGGCTGAGTGTTTAGGTTGCTGGACTTGGGATCATGAGGTCCCGGTTTCGAATCCTAGCAAAGCTAGGTCCGATGTCGTGTTCCTTGGGGAAAGACATTCAATACGCACTTCCCCTCACCCAAGTGCAAGTGGGTATATTTTATGCACTTCCCCTCACCCAAGTGCAAGTGGGTATATGCACTTCCCCTCACCCAAGTGCAAGTGGGTATATGCACTTCCCCTCACCCAAGTGCAAGTGGGTATATGCACTTCCCCTCACCCAAGTGCAAGTGGGTATACGCACTTCCCCTCACCCAAGTGCAAGTGGGTATACGCACTTCCCTCACCCAAGTGCAAGTGGGTATATGCACTTCCCTCACCCAAGTGCAAGTGGGTATATGCACTTCACCTCACCCAAGTGCACGTGGGTATATGCACTTCCCCTCACCCAAGTGCAAGTGGGTATATGCACTTCCCCCTCACCCAAGTGCAAGTAGGTATATGCACTTCCCCTCACCCAAGTGCAAGTGGGTATATGCACTTCCCCCTCACCCAAGTGCACGTGGGTATATGCACTTCCCTCACCCAGTGCAAGTGGGTATATGCACTTCCCCTCACCCAAGTGCAAGTGGGTATACACACTTAACCTTGTGACTAAACACCTACGTCAGTTTAACATCCTGTCCAGGAGATGATTATCATCACCTGTTCCACTTCACGCTAAAGAAACTGGGATGAGCTTGGCTCCATACGCCCAAAAGGCCGCAGCCTATTCCGATATCTATTGCGTGAATCAGGACAGATCAACATAATAATAATAATATATATACATTTGGTTGGAGATTTTTCGGCCTCCCCTCACCCTGGATAGGATGCTAGTCTGTTGCAGGTTTTACTCTCCAGCTGATGCTGACACCCTTGTTCATCCCACGTGATCTCGTCTTGCTCGTGTATCAATCGATTAAAATATACGTCGTACATCCATTATAGTATGCCAGCTTTGTTTTGTTGTCTCGATGCGTTGTCTGTCAGCGCTCTGTATCCCATGCGTTTCCTCCTACTGTGGTGGGCAGGTGCTACTGAGTAGGTCCCACTTCTTTCCTTTTCGCACGTCTTCCGCTTTGCTGTTTCCTCTGAACTCGTGGGCGGTCGGTGGGTGCTACCAGTAGGTCCCACTGCGTTCCTTTCATCATCATCATCATCATCATCATCATCATCATCATCATCATCATCACCATTGCCTTTTCATCTTATACCATGGTCTAGGCCACGAACAACAGACTTTCACTTATTCCTATCTTGGGCAACTCTTGATAAGTTCCTACACAAAAGACCCCTCTCCTCAAGTCAGCTTCCACTAGCCTTCTCCAGGTTAATCCGTGGCCTTTCATTTACCACCTGTCCCTGTGGATTCCACTGAAGGGCATGTCTTGTGGTGCTTCTCTGGGCTTTCCTTTCCAGCTCCATCTCCGCTGTCTTATTTCTTCTGCTATTGGTTTCTGTGCTGTTTCCTGCCCCCCCTCCCCCTCCAGAGTGTTCCATTTTGGATTTTACTTGACCACCGAATCCGTAGTATATTCCTAAAGCAAATGTTGACAAAGCTCTGAAGATTTCTACTCCATCCATACAACCATACCGATTTGACATTGAAACAACAATACTTGTACCGATTTGACATTGAAACAACAATACCGATTTGACATTGAATCAACAATACCGATTTGACATTGAAACAACAATACCGATTTGACATTGAAACAACAATACGGATTTGACATTGAAACAAAAATACGGATTTGACATTGAAACAACAATACGGATTTGACATTGAAACAACAATACCGATTTGACATTGAAACAACAATACCGATTTGACATTGAAACAACAATACCGATTTGACATTGAAACAACAATACCGATTTGACATTGAAACAACAATACCGATTTGACATTGAAACAACAATACCGATTTGACATTGAAACAACAATACGGATTTGACATTGAAACAACAATACGGATTTGACATTGAAACAACAATACCGATTTGACATTGAAACAACAATACCGGATTTGACATTGAAACAACAATACCGATTTGACATTGAAACAACAATACGGATTTGACATTGAAACAACAATACCGATTTGACATTGAAACAACAATACCGATTTGACATTGAAACAACAAACTTGTACCGATTTGACATTGAAACAACAATACCGATTTGACATTGAAACAACAAACATTTGACATTGAAACAACAATACCGATTTGACATTGAAACAACAATACCGATTTGACATTGAAACAACAATACCGATTTGACATTGAAACAACAATACCGATTTGACATTGAAACAACAATACCGATTTGACATTGAAACAACAATACCGATTTGACATTGAAACAACAATACCGATTTGACATTGAAACAACAATACCGATTTGACATTGAAACAACAATACCGATTTGACATTGAAACAACAATACCGATTTGACATTGAAACAACAATACCGATTTGACATTGAAACAACAATACCGATTTGACATTGAAACAACAATACGGATTTGACATTGAAACAACAATACCGATTTGACATTGAAACAACAATACCGATTTGACATTGAAACAACAATACCGATTTGACATTGAAACAACAATACCGATTTGACATTGAAACAACAATACGGATTTGACATTGAAACAACA